>OX637466.1:12958192-13126216 GCA_951799995.1 Trifolium subterraneum | reverse complement strand
GTTACGACTATATGCGATGACAAATTGCTTGACCACTATTTGCCTCATAAGTATCCAAAATGTGCTTGAGATCATTGACCTCAGAGATAGAAGCTTTGCAAAAAAGGGAAACTATCATCTGCAAATAAGAGGTAACTGATATACGGACTACCTCTACAGGTACTGAGACCATGAAGTACTAGTTAACCATACTAAAAAAAGAAACAAATAATAATAGCGTTATGCTAAACAGTGCCTCTAAGCATTAGTTAACCATACTAAAAAAGGAAACAAATGACAAAATTAATGATAAGAGATGATAACTTTTTACATCTTTAAGATATTGAATGCATAATTTACAAGATAAAATTTTCATATTGATATTTTTTTTTTGTTAAGTAGCCTAGTGGCTAGAAAATTCGCCTTAAAGGTGAATAAGTGAAGTGTCTCAGGTTCGAACTCGGGCTCCTACAGATATAATGCGATATCCCTATCAATTGAATTAAGCTCACAGAGATTCCATATTAATATCTTAACTAATACCCGAAACACTGTCTAACATTTTTCATAAAAATATATAAGTAAGGCGGAGGAGATCACTTTGGCCAAGTCCACAAAAAGGAGTGTAGTGTAGGACTAAACTTATCTATAATAATATTATTTAGGACCTTTTTTTCAAAGAATTTTGTACACGTGGCATGCTACAATTCTTCCTCTTCTCATATGCTTTTAACATTTATTTCACATAAGTATAATTCACATAAGAATCTCAAAATGCAAATTTTCATTATTACTATATATTATTGCACAAATAATACATTTTGTTTTGGTCAAAGTTGTGCAATGAATACCAAATTAGTTGACTTATTCAATATTATAACATACTAAACTACTACCCGTGCGATGCACGGGTCTTTTAGAATGTTATATATAACATTCAAATAATATTTGTAGAATACTATTGAAAAAATGAAGTTAGAAAATATAATTATATAATAAAAACAAAAGGTGCAAAAAAAATATAAAAAAAATCCACCAAAAATCCAGTTTTTACATCATATTTAGTCAATTGATTTTTTAATTTTAAGATAAAATTGGAGCAGTTGTGAGAAAATGATAGGAGGTCAGTTGATTCCAGAAGATCTTTACAAAAATATGATGGAGCATTACATTTATCCAAATTTAATTTCATAGGAGGAGTGAACTTAAGGAGATGAATAACACAATCAAATTTGTCTTTTAAAAACAGTTTCAAACTGACGCATCCAAGTTTATGATAAAATCACTCAAGTGAAGGTTCGTGGAGAAAACACAAGAAGGGGGGGGTTAAATTGTGTTTTAGATATTTAAAATTTTTTCTAGATATTGAATCTATCAGAGTCTTTAAGCACAGCGGAATAGTTAACACAATCAACTTGAAACTAAGTGAATGTGAAAGAGTAAATGAGAGAGTGAGAGAGAGAAAGAGACACAAGAAATTATACTGGTTCCCCTCACAAATTGAGAGTACTCCAGTCCCCTTGTACTTCCAAGGGATTTCACTACAATCACTAAGATTACAAATCAGATGCTCAAGCACACAAGCTTAAGACTTCCTTGCTCTAGGTCACACAAGACAAAGAGACTTCCTTGCTCAAGTCACACAAGACAAGAGACTTCCTTGCTCAAGCACACAAGCAAGAGACTTCCTTGCTCAAGTCACACAAGACAAGAGACTTCCTTGCTCAAGTCACACAAGACAAGAGACTTCCTTGCTCAGAGTCACACAAGACTAAGAGACTTCCTTTGCTCTAATCACTAAGATTGAGACTTATCAAATTACTCACGCAGGAGTAATACTAACTTCTAAGCTTAAACTTATTACAAGATAATAACTTCAGAGGCTTGAGCTAGTTTCAATTCTCACTTAATTTGAGAGATATTTGCTATTACAATTCTTTATTCTCACTTGATTCTGAGAGATGTTTTCTATTAAAGTTCGTTAGTCATCAATTCTTTCTTTTGCATATTTATATGAGTTGAGAAAGACATTGAGACGTTGGAGAAATTCCCGTTGCAAAATGGACAGCTGTAGTCTTTGAATATCCTTTGAGTAAAGCCACGTCTTCTTTGCAGTTAAGCTTTACCTTTACTGTTTGTCCAAAATACAGTAATAAGGTACAACTAGCTCCTAGAGAGAGTAGGATCACATCCTTTGTGACCGTTGTAATTAGTTGTCCTTAAACAAATCATCAGGCTTGATAAGAGTAGTTGATGTAGCCCTTCTGATGACAAGGGGAATTTCCTTTGCTTCTAATGAACCTTTGATGTCTTTGAAGTCTGATTGGTCTTGAATAAATGGCATCTGATAGTCCTTCGTATTTCAGCTTCTGAACGTCTTCATCTTCTGAATAAATCTTGACTAGCAGATAGTGTAACAGCCCAGGCCCCACCAACTTAGGTTGTCCTGGCACTGCCACCTCACGATCTTCTCCACCCCCTTCTCTAGTGGATATTTTGCCTTCCGTGGGAATTGAACCATGTACCCTGGGGATAAAGTACATATTCAATCCATTCCCACTACCAATTTTTTTTGTAACAGCCCAGGCCCCACCAACTTAGGTTGTCCTGGCACTGCCACCTCACGATCTTCTCCGCCCCCCTTCTCTAGTGGAGATTTTGCCTTCCGTGGAAATCGAACCATGTACCCTGGGGATAAAGTACATATTCAATCCATTCCCACTACCAATTGAGCTAGTGGGAATGGATTGAATATGTACTTTATCCCCAGGGTACATGGTTCGATTCCCACGGAAGGCAAAATCTCCACTAGAGAAGGGGGGTGGAGAAGATCGTGAGGTGGCAGTGCCAGGACAACCTAAGTTGGTGGGGCCTGGGCTGTTACAGATAGCTTCTGAACTCTTGTAGGCATCTGAACGTCTTTGAGCTTCTGAACTTCTCTAAGATTCTGAACTCTTGCAGACATCCTGATCCTTTTTGAGGTTCTGAACAATTCTAGCTTCTGACCACATTGTAGCTTCTGAACTCTTTCAGAGTGTAATGATTCAGACTTCCATAAGGTTTCATCAGAGTCTAAATCAAGTGTGCTCTTGATATAACTTTGGATTCTCCTGCACACTTAATTTAAACATTAGTAACATCAATTGTCCATTTAATACTTTGTTATCATCAAAACTCAAGGGTGTGTTCTAAAACACATTTTGTTCCAACATCAAGTACCATACTGATTAATATAAAAATCACGCAATGCAGGTCATCCATGTGTAAAATACATATTGCCGTTAATATTTTTAACTAAAACTTCAAATTGATTTCCGTTTGAATCAATAAGTGTAACATAACGATGTACGTTGTCACGAAAATCAGATGCAAACATTTTTTTGTAACATGACCGCGCCATAAAATAAAAATAATAACAATGTTAAATCTCTACCAATATGAAATGCTCAAATACAATCAAATACATTCGGTTGAAATAAAAGGTATACTTACTTTACCATGGTGAAACTCAACATAATAAGTTCGATATTTGATTCGACAATGATTGACGTACTACTCTAAGTCAGTTATTGGATATGGATTCAATGGTGCTATGTGTAAAAAAAAGTCAGTTATTAGATATGAATTCAATGGTGTTATGTGTAAAAAAGAAAGTAGTAAATATAAAACGCGGCGAGAATGAATAATTAGAGTATATAAAATATAAAAGCGCAAGTTGAAATTCAATATTTTGATAGCTAAACTTGAGATATATATAGAGGAAAATATAAAATGCGGCGAGAATGAATAGTTAGAGTAAAAATTTGTGAAAGCTAAACTTGAGATATATATAGACGAAAAACAAAGCATATACGATAAATATTCATAACATATCTTTATAAAATAAAAATTGATTTCTATTTAAACAAATTAAGTATTTGCATAGCGGCGAAAAATATTAAATTATATATTGTTGTGACACGTCATGGGTTCGATTTCTACTGAGGTAGGTGTATAAAAAAATTGGAGACTTAGAAAAAATTGAACATGTATTACAGAAAAAATTGATTGGATTGCATATTCAATATATGTTAGTTGCAAAAATATTTCAAATTGATTGATATGTCATAATGGCTAATATATGAAGCTTTTACAAAAAGGTTATAAGTTCAATTCCTGCTGAAGACATTTTCTAATAATACCCGTGCGAAGATTTTCATGTATTATATAAAAAGAACTATAATAAATTTTTTAAAATAAATGACACAATCAAATCTAACTTTTAAAATATATGCTGCCGTTATTTTTTTCAACTAAAATTTCAAATTGATTTCTGTTTGGATCAATAAGGGTGTGTTTGGTAGGAGAGAAAATGAGAAGAGAGAAATAGAAACACGGAAACCAATGCATGTATTTGAATGTACGATATTTGATCCGACAATGATCGAAGTACTTCTCTAAGTCAGTTATTGGATTATGGATTCAATGGTGCTATGTGTAAAAAAAAGCCAGTTATTAGATATGAATTCAATGGTGTTATGTGTAAAAAAGAAATAAAGTAGTAAATATAAAACGCGGCGAAAATGAATAGTTAGAGTATATAAAATATAAAATAAAATTAAAAAAACCTCTTAAACAACGTAGCGCAAGTTGAAATTCAATATTTTGATCATACATAGTAGCAATAGAAACACAATTTTGTGATAGCTAAACTTGAGATATATATAGAGGAAAATATAAAACGCGGCGAAAATGAATAGTTAGAGTAAGAGAGAGAGAGCATATACGATAAATATTTATAACATATCTTTATAAAATAAAAATTGATTTATATTTAAACAAATTAAATATTTGCATAGCAGTGAAAAATATTAAATTATATATTATTGTGACACGTCATGAGTTCGATTTCTACTGAGGTAGGTGTATAAAAAAATTGGAGACTTAGAAAAAAAATTGAACATGTATTACAGAAAAAATTGATTGGATTGCTTTTTTTTTTTTTACGGAATTGATTGGATTGCATATTCAATACATGTTGGTTACAAAAATATTTCAAATTGATCGATATGTCATAGTGGCTAACATATGAAGTCTTTATAAAAAGGTTATAAGTTCAAGCAAAACCGTATCTATCTATATTATTATCTATATCTATATTATTATATGTTTGAGAGTTTCTCTCTCATGAACCATTTTCTAGGTGTCATTCTATGATTTATCACTTCTCCATGTGGCATTCTATGATTTACCCATTTCCTATGTGGCAACCTATTAGAGTCTTCTCATATTATTTATCATTTAATCATATTTTTACTTAATCTTTGGCTAATTTAGAAAGTCAACCATTTCTCAATTATTATTTATAAATTGTATTTAATGCACCTACTAATAAAAATTAAAAAGGAAATAACTCAAATTCAAATATAAATAATTATGTATATCCCATCTATAATCTATAATCTATCTATAATTTATAATAATATTATTTGAGAGTCTTTTTTCAAAAGAATGTGTACACTTGTCGCTTCAAAATGATTTCTCTTCTCATATTGCATTAGCATTTATTTCACATAATAATAATTATACCAAATTTTATTTGTATTTTATTTATTTAATTTATTTATAGCTGTAAAATTAATAAGATACAGTTATGGAAACATTAATACTATACGGTTATGGAAACAAAAGAATAATAACTATTAAAAAATTAAATACTATACGGAACATTATTTTTATTACTAGAATTAATAGAACGAAAACAAAAGAGTGTAAAATGGAAATAACAATTAGTGGTGCAACAGAAGAAGAGGCACTGAACTGCAACAAAAATGATATAGGCGGTGCAAAAAAAAAAGGCAATATAAAATTCACTTTCAAAACGTAAAGTAGTAAAAAAAATATCAAAAAAATATTCTATATTTTTTCTCTATTATTACCTTTTTTATGCTCTAATGTCATTGTTTAAGGTCTATAAATAGTCAGTTTTGTGAAAAATTTAGTCATCAAACTTTTTTGTTTCTCATGAGTATATATGTATTTCTCTATAATCACTTACCCAAGGTCTTTACAATGTTAGTTGCTATGTATTTTTGTAAGTATTCTTTATTCTAATGTTTGAGATGTTGATTTTGCAGAGCTCGTTTACCTGACTAATATTTGCTAGCTTTATGTTTTAGATAATTCTAACTTAGCTTTCTTTTTCTTTTGGATACAAAATAACTTTGTTCTCTACTCATTTTATATTTTCTCTTTATTTATTTATTTATTTGAGGAACATATATTATACTTAGATCTGTATCACTAACCAAGATCTTCATGGTTAGGTATGTCCTAACAAAACCACCGAGATTTTTGAAGTTCTTTAATTTATTCTTTATGATAATATGATGTACTTTTTTTTGGTCAAGGATAATATAATGTCTTTTAATTGTGTATTATTATTATTATTATTATTTTTTTTGGTCAAGTAGCCTAATAGCTAGACATTCCACCCTTTTAAGGTGGATAAATGGGATGACCAGGGTTCGAACCCTGACCCCTGCATATATAATGCAACGTCCTACCAACTGAGCTAAACTCACGGGACTGTATTATTATTATTTTACTAAGTCTAAAATATTATTGGTAGCATGACAAGTACTTCTCTTATTGTAATTAGATGTTTCTGACTTCTCTTTTTTATGATATTTGATGTCCATTTTTATTTAATTCTATTGTCAAAATTAGATGTTAATATTCTAATTGTATTGCGTCAAAAAAAAATTTAATTGTATATTCATAGTTGTTGTAACAAAAAATTTATGTCAATTATTGATCTTTAGGAACTGTTTCCGTGAAAAGAAAATACTCTTTTTAGAAAAATGAAATATGCCATTTCTATAAAAGGAGAAGAATTATTTATCATTAATTCAATTCAATGACATCTATATATTTATTCTATAACTGTTACCTTTTTTTTTGGTTACCAGCTCATTAATTACGCAAAATTAAACTACATGTACAAATAAAAATATCATAAATAATCTTCTTTTACTAAATAAAAAAAAGAATTATCAAAAAAAAAAAAACTAAACAAAAAAAAGAAATATGACATCTACCCAAAAGAAAAATCATAAGCATTCGTTTGATCATAAGTGACATCTACCGAAAGAAAAATCATAAGCATCCGTTAAATTTCGATTAATAAATATTAGTAATAAGAAGACCAATCTTTTTTATTATAACACCCCATAATACATTGTCTAGAATATATTATAAAGTCTATAATTAAATACCGAGTACATAAAGTTTACAAATACATGGAGTTTGATTAAGCACACGCAGGTGCTAAGGTACCATAAAGTACAACACAGCGGAAAGGAAATAGACTGAAACATAAAAACTAAATGTTCTAAACACGAACATCACAGTCACAAGCAATGCTACTACTCCGCAGCTTGCTTGCCACGATCACCCTGAGTACCTGAAACATGAACGGGGGGTAAGACTACTAAGTCTCGTGGATTCTACTACCCACCTATTGGTGACTACACCAGGGAATCAACCTATAATCAGTCCTCACGCAACTCAGCGCATAAATGTATTCATATATAAACAGTTTATATGGTGTAACACAGAGAATTATCTGAATTCGTTTTAGCTATGCAAGAACAATCTGAGGTGAGCCGGTCTCAGAAAGCCTTACGCTTTTCCGTACCAATCTTCGTGAACTAACCACATATGGTACGAAATAACTATGGCATCACAATCAATATTATTGATATCTTATCGCTTTGGATTCCTCGAATCCTTTTGGTGGTGTCAAACAACCACACATAACTATGGATTCCTTGAATCCCTTTGGTGGTGCTCAAGCAGCCACACATAACTATGGACTGATACTACACATAATTCTAATGTGTTAACATACTACCAATATATCCCAATCCCGGGAAACTAACCTAGCTACTAGCCTAGGTTATAATCAATCTTATACGTACAACGACATCATAATTATAAGGTATTCTTAATGTTAATGGAAAACAAGACTTAAAAGATGACAATCCAAAATGCGTATGAATTTTCAAAAGCAGGGAACAGAGGACAAAAATCTGGAAATGCTGGTGACTTGCGCCCCAGCGCGAACCTTCTGCGCCCTGGCGCGAGTCTGCACCCAGATTCTGCCTCTGTGTCTTTTTTGCCTGCGCCTAGGCGCGAAACTGCTGCGCCTCGGCGCGAAGACCTGCAGTACTAGTTCAAAACAGAGTTTTCTACACTACAATTGTCAATCTTCCAAGCCATTAACATCATGAATATCATAATAATTATAAAGGAGAAGAGTTTTGGGAATTAAACCCTTCTCATGCACATTTCAATCCCTAAATCCTATGTTATCATGCAAAGTTGAATTTTGGGGAATAATTCTAACTATTCTATCCTAAGAACCCACCTCTAATTTGAAGCTTGAACTCTTGGCTTGAGTCTTGTTTACAGTTTGAATGGCTAGTGTCAGCTCCTCTTTGAGCTGCAGTGTTTGAATCCACTTCCTAAATCACACCAAATCCATAATTGAGCTTGCTTTCCATTCATGCATCTATGAACAGAATTTAGAGCTTAGAAATTTGGGAACTTGAAGCACGAATTTGGAATGGTTGAGAAGAGTTTTGAAGATTAGAACTTACCACTAATGATTATTGCAACCTAAGGAACAAGATCATCCATTTGCATGTTAAGATTAGAGTGATTTTGTGAGAAATTTGAAGAATTGAAGGTATGTTGTTGTTGTTGATTTGGCGTGAGAGAAAGAGCAAGGAGAAGACTTGCTGTCTTTGTCAATAACTAGATCAATGTGACCAAGGGCATTGTAGTGGTCTTGTGAGTCATAGGTCTAGGTTATTAGTGGAACACATGTCTTCACCCACTAGTAACTATTACATGTTATGCAATTGACTCTAACACTATCTCTTAACTTGTGTTAATTTATAGAAATTACCCTTAAGAGTTTATAATACTAAGGTGAGAATTAGGGATGTTACAATCTACCCCCCTTAAAGAAATTTCGTCCGTGAAATTGAAATACACCTGAGAAAAGATATGGATAGTTTTGCATCATCTCGGATTCCAACTGCCAAGTGAACTCGCCATCCGGTGATTAAGACCATTCTACTTTCACTACAGGAATTTTCTTGTTCCGAAGAGCCTTAACATCACGGTCCACAGTTCGGATAAGATCAGGCTGGTAAGTCAGATCTGGTTGCAAATCAATGCTTTCTAATTCCACCGGCACGAATGGATTAGGAATGAACTTTCTAAGTTGAGACACATGAAACACGTCATGCATCCTGGACATAGATGGGGGAAAAGCTAACTGATAAGCCACCGGACCAACTCGTTTAAGGATCTGATATGGTCCAATGTACCTAGGAGCAAGCTTCTTTGTTTTGAAAACACCGCGCAAACCCAACTTAGGCGTTACACGTAAGAATACATGATCACCTTCCTCAAACTCTATTGGTCTCCTTCCGTGATCGGTGTCGCGGTGATTTTTGGATATCGAGTTATTAATTAACTTCGAATCGCAATTTGATATTCCACCACCGATCTTTAATTTATCCGAGGGAAAGGGAAAAAATTCGAAAAAAACCCTATTTTTAGAGAACAAGGTTCGGGGGTTGGTTATACGAAGGGAAGGTATTAGCACCCTAAGTATCTATAGTACTCTATAGGAACCTCTTGTTTTTATTTCTATCTATGCGCTTTATTTTAATTGCTTATAAAAATGTATAAGTGGGAAATTAAAGTAATGATAAAAAAAGAAGTTTAAAGTGATAAAAAAGAAAAAATGTTTTTTGTTGATTTTATTGATTGGAGAGACAAGTCTCATGCCTACGTACCCGAGGGATCAAACCACCGTAGTTCGGGATAAAAAGACGAGTAAATTTGTTTGTTTGATTTTAAGGTTTTAAAAATGGTTTTAAAGATAACAAGAAGAAAAAAAATGTGAGTTTGATTTATTTTTTATTTGTGAAAGAAAGTCTAAATGATTAAGATTGATTTGAATTTTGATTATGAAATAAGACGCGGACACTTGGTTTAAAATCCAAGGTTTGTTGAGAAAATGTTTGAAGTGATAAAAGACACTTGGTTTGAATTCCAAGGTTTTAACGAGAAAAATAACACTTGGTTTGAATTCCAAGGTTTTTGCGATAAAAGAACACTTGGTTTGAATTCCAAGATTTTTGATAGAAATGTTTGATGAAAATTTTGTGTTTCCATGATATTTTGAAAAGAAAATGATTATGTATTTTTTGGAAGAGGTTTTGACCTCATTTTTGAGAAGAAAATAGATAATGGTTACGCGCGCAAAATGACACTAATCTAAAACGTCATAACAAATGAATTAAACGCGAAGACAATTCGCAATGATATTTCGATCAAAGCGACGCCTTTTCCCTCGGAATTTAACGTTACGCATATTGGCGGAAAGCGATAAAAAATAAATATGCATGAGATGCAATTTTCCATTTAGGGTACATTGGCCTAATCACACTCTAAAATTTTTGCGAGAAAATAAATATGAAATGATGCAAGAGACGGGGTATGCTATGCACTTTTATTTAGAGTTTACATTTGACCTATTTACATCCTAACCTCAAGAGAAAAAGTAAACGGCAATTAATAAGCGATAAATACTCAATGTTACGATAATAAAATAACGGTAAAAAAAAATGATGAATAAATCGATGTAATGAAATAAGTATAATATGTAATGGATAAATAGCATAAATAAATAAATACGAAACCGAGACAATGAAAATAAACCTCGACATCATGCTTTACAAGGCTAAACAAAGCTAAAATAGCTTATGCCAAAAGCACTTATCTCATAAGCTTAAAAAATAAAATTAGCTAACAATAAATAAAGACATAAAGTAATATTAACAACTTTTAAATATCAAATAAATCGGAAAATAAAATAAGCCTCGACATCATGCTTGATTGGCTAAAATAAAAGCTAAAATAGCTTATGCCAAAAGCACTTATCTCATAAGCTAAAAAAAATAAAAATAAAATTAAGACAGGGGGGTGTGAATCATGAAAACGAAATAGCAGGGGGGGTGCTGATAGCAGCAAAACTGTAAGGCCCAAGCCCACATAGGCCCATCTGTAAAAAAACAAACAAAAAACCCAGGATCAACTCTGGCCGTCTGATGGATCAGACGGCCCTGATCTAAAATTAAAAGGAAAAGATCTAGGCCTCCTGATTGAGATCAGAGGACAAAGGCGCGCAGGTGCACGATAAGACTGTGCACCTGCGCGCACATGATCAGGCTGTGGTATAAAAGGCAAACCCTAGAAAAAAAATCACAAATTTTCCTCTCTTCTTTCTCTCATGCGCCGTAGCTTTCTCTCCCTCTCTCCCTCTCACCCGCCGCCGTTCTCTCCTCCCTCCTCTCTCCCATGGCCGCCGCGCCTCAAACCTTCCTCTTCTCACCTAAAAACTCATAATCTCCAAAAGTCATAAACACCAAAAACATGTAAAAACCTCTTCTAAACCTAAATCTAAAAACAAAACCTCCTAAAACCTACCTAAAAACTCCAGATCGGGAAAAGAAAAGGAAGAGGAAAAAAAAATCAACCTTGGTTTGTTGTATCTTTTTCGGATCGGATACTCCTTCTTCTTTTTGATTTCGGTTCTGATTTCTATTTTTTGATTTGTTTGGGTTCTGTTTGATTGTGATTAATACGGTTTGTATTTGATTTTCTGGTTTTTTTTTCTGAGTGATAGTGATGACGGTTGCTGGGTTTGTGAGGTTTTTGGATGGTTTGGTTTGATCTGTGGATTTTAGTTCATGATTTTGGTTTTCGGTTTTTTGATGTTTGAGATGGTTTATGGTTATGGTTTCGGATTGATGAGTTTGTGTTGAGGAAGATGATGGTGATTTCTGTTTTCAATTTCTTTTGTTCTGGATTTTTGAGTTTCTCAGATTTAAAAAAATTTAGGGTTTGTTTGGCAGCTGCTGAGCAAAAATTCTTCTTCCCCTGTTCATTAACTGCTGTTCACTATATACACCAATGGGGAACAAAAATCTGAAATTGGGCAAAGGAGTACACTGTTCTGCAGAAAGATGTTCCCTGTACTTTGTGGAGAAGGAAGTTGACTTTCAAATTTTCCTGATTTTTTTATCAGAAAAAAAAGGACAAAAGGACAAAATAAAAATAAAAACAAAATAATTAAATTAAATAAATAAAAAACGAAAATTAATAAAAAACAGAAAATAAAATGAATAAATAAATTTTAAAAGAAAGAAGATAATAATAATGGTAAAAAGTAATAAATAATAATAATAGAAAAAGAATAAATATAAAAGAAACAAACAGATGAGGTATTTTAAAATACCTCTCTGCCGAAATTTCGTCAGAAATGACAAGAAGGTTTTTAAACGCCGAACAAAATCAATCGGTCAAAAAATGGGGTACGACAATCGGCATAACTCTTTTGTCTACTCTGTGCAACTCTCATATGCTCTTTAACCGACTTAATCTTCAGAGTAGTCTCTTAGATGATGTCCGGTCCTAACACTCCTTTATCACTCACCTCTGTCCAACATAGCATGAACCGAGCTTCTCTGTTCTAACACTCATGTTAAAGTTCGTATTTGAACTGTGTTTTCACTAGAGACAATCTTAACATTCAGGGATGCTTCGTCATTCATCGACTAATTTCTTACAATCATCCATCTCCAATCTCTTGGAATAAAACTTTCCTCTCTCAAAGGGTTGATGGCCTAGAATCCACCTACTGACCATGTTCTTAAACGGTCTCATGTTGCGCACTCTGATTCTTAACATTTTCTATCATCCACTTATTTGTGTCACTGCCTTTCTATATTCCCCTGTAACTAATATACTCGCGACACGTCACTTACATCATCTATCGGTGCCTCATACTCTACATCTCCCCAATGAGTTACGCTCTACACTATACTTCTTTGTTACACCGCAGTCCGCTTGTGGTAACTTAGCTGATTTAATATCACTCAGTAGTTACTCTACAATTGTTACCTGCGAGCTGGTTTTGCTTAATCTTATGCTTTACAGACCTCTGCCTCAACTATTATCCTCTTTATCGTTGCAGGCACTAGTTCCGTAAGTTTACTAATTTAATAGGTCGGTATCTGGCCTGGTTGGGTACACTCTGAAAACGGAATTCTAACGCACTTTACAAAGTTACCTAAAGGTATAAACTTGAGTTTTCCGATCCTTCTTTGTAAATCCATGTCCTTCTATTGCGCACTACCTATTGTGGAACGCAAGTCACAAGTCAATTCTATTCTATTCAACTTGACTCCGTCCTTCCGGTAGGTGACATTCAAATTCATATCTCTGAATTTCTCATACAACCCACACTGATGCATTAAAATCTCTGATGCATACGACGCCTTTCTGCTCAAAGCATCAGCTACTACATTCGCCTTTCCTGGGTGGTAATTCAATTCAAAGTCAAAGTCTTTCAAATACTCCATCCACCTTCGTTGTCTCATGTTCAACTTCTTCTGATCAAACAAATATCTCAAACTTTTGTGATCACTGTACAATGCAAACTGTACACCATACAAGTGATGTCTCCAGATTTTCAAGGCAAAAATAATGGCTGCTAGTTCAAGATCATGGGTAGGATAGTTCTCTTCATGTGGTTTCAACTGTCGCGATGCGTATGCGACTACGGCGCCCTCTTGCATAAGTACGCATCCGAGTCCTTTATCAGAAGCATCACAATACACTACATACTTCTTATCAGGGTCAGGAATTACTAACACCGGAGCACTAGTCAACTTTTGTTTTAACAAGTTAAAACTATTTTCGCACAATTCATCCCAGACAAATGCAGCTCCTTTTCTAGTCAACCGGGTTAATGGTAGCGCTATCTCCGAAAATCCCAAAATGAACCTCCGGTAATAGCCTGCTAGACCAAGGAAACTTCTTACTTCCGAAACAGTTCTAGGCCTTTCCCAATTAAGCACCGCTTCCACTTTGGATGGATCAACAGATACGCCTCCTTCTGATATTACATGGCCCAGAAACTTAACTTCGGAAAGCCAAAACTCACACTTACTGAATTTGGCATAAAGTTGCTTCTCTCTCAGAATATTAAGAACAATCCTCAGATGCTCTGCATGCTCCTGAGGATCCTTAGAGTAGATCAGAATGTCATCAATGAAGATTACCACAAACTTATCAAGATAAGGTTGAAAAATTATGTTCATGTAATCCATGAATACTGCTGGAGCATTGGTCAGACCAAACGACATAACCAAAAATTCATAATGACCATAACGAGTCCTGAAAGCAGTTTTGGACACGTCAGAGGTCCTGATACGAATCTGATGATACCCGGATCTAAGATCAATTTTGGAAAAGATAGTAGCTCCTCTGAGTTGATCTAACAAATCATCAATACGAGGTAATGGATACTTATTCTTGATGGTAACTTTATTGAGCTGACGATAATCAATACATAACCGCATTGTACCGTCCTTCTTTTTCACTAACAGAACCGGAGCACCCCAAGGTGAGACACTCGGACGAATGAAATGCTTTTGCAATAACTCTTCAAGTTGAGATTTCAATTCTCGAAGTTCAAGAGGGAACATTCTATATGGTGTAACAGGAATAGGCTGAGATCTTGGGACAAGATCAATTGAGAACTCAATTTCTCTTTCTGGTGGTAAACTATTTATCTCTTCTGGAAACACATCCAGATACTCTCTGACAATTCTCATGAAGGGTGACCGACTGGATACATATATCGAAATTTTGGCGGAAAGACTCCCGCAAAAGATTTTAACTGAATAGATTGGGTTACTAATTTTAGAAACTTGGACATGGAAATCCCTTGGTAATCAATTGTGTTTAACATTGAACTACATTCTTTGTTTCCTAACCGGAAAACACTGACACGTAACGTGTCAAATCGGGTGACTGCTGGTATTAGAATAAAATTTCAGTCATTATGCTACACGAACTTGATCGCTACAATTCGGACATGAGCATGAAATAAGAGATGAAATTCCTTTGATTGGGGAGCAATTAATAATTTATGATAATGATTCGATAATCAGACAACAGACATTAGGGAGGTTCATAAAGTCTAATTTATCCTCCTACAGCAACTGAGTCAAACGACTCTTGTAATTAGGCGTTGATAGGCTGAAGTGATGATCGGACGGAGTAAAAGTGTTTCTGGTTTTCCGTCTCCTCTCGATACTACACTACTCATTGTTGTTCTCCAAGACTAGCAATACCCTATATCACTATCTCCTACATAGTCCATTTATAATTACTTACATCAGAAAGAACGAGATGATTACCTCTTCACTTGTAAGGGCAATACTTCGAGTAATGTCCCACCAGCTTGCACTTGTAACAGCCTGGATATCCTCGCATACACAGTCCTGAATGGAGCTTTCCACATTCGGCGCAACAACGGCGCTCTCGTGAACGCGAAGACTGACCACACTCTCCTTCACTCTGTTCCTTGACAGTTTCGGAACAATACTTCCCAAGGAAGAGTGCACGGAACTGTTCCCATTCTCGGGGTATGTTGTATCCCAGCTTCTCCTTTATTCCATCCCACCAATACCCCGCTGCTCCTTTGAGCATGTACGTGACGAACAAGACCTTCTCATCGTCCGTGCATGGTATTACTTTCAAGATATTTTCCATAATCAACAGCCAATCATGTGCAACATCCGGACTTCCATCTCCTCGGAATACTGGGGGTTTCAACTTCAAAAATTCTCCAAACGCCTGTTCACTTCTAGTTTCGAATTGCGTTCCTATCGGTTCTTGCACGACTTGCTGCATTTCGAACTGTTGTTCTGACATCACTGGATGTCGCCGCATCACTTCCATCATCCGTTGTTCTTGATCCATCCAGACTCGAGAATCATCATTCCTTGGTTCAATCGAAATCGAATTCCTTAAACGTCTTTCGAATTCAGCTGGGTCCTTCTCGACATTCCTTCTTGCTCCTTCGGATCCGTGTCCTCTTGGTAATTCCGACATACTACTCTACCTGTCATAATCAAATTGAGTTAGCTAGGCTCAAAGTGACATGACATTTAGAATAAATGCAAGACATCCCTAGAGTACGCATTTGGAATGTACTGTATACTTATGACTCTGGCACGGTCTGAATCGACCTGCTCTGATACCAATTATAACACCCCATAATATATTGTTTAGAATATATTATAAAGTCCATAATTAAATACCGAGTACATAAAGTTTACAAATACATGGGGTTTGATTAAGCACACGCAGGTGCTAAGGTACCATAAAGTACAACACAGCGGAAAGGAAATAGACTGAAACATAAAAACTAAATGTTCTAAACACGAACATCACAGTCACAAGCAATGCTACTACTCCGCAGCTTGCTTGCCACGATCACCCTGAGTACCTGAAACATGAACGGGGGGTAAGACTACTAAGTCTCGTGGATTCTACTACCCACCTATTGGTGACTACACCAGGGAATCAACCTATAATCAGTCCTCACGCAACTCAGCGCATAAATGTATTCATATATAAACAGTTTATATGGTGTAACACAGAGAATTATCGGAATTCGTTTTAGCTATGCAAGAACAATCTGAGGTGAGCCGGTCTCAGAAAGCCTTACGCTTTTCCGTACCAATCTTCGTGAACTAAGCACATATGGTACGAAATAACTATGGCATCACAATCAATATTATTGATATCTTATCGCTTTGGATTCCTCGAATCCCTTTGGTGGTGTCAAACAACCACACATAACTATGGATTCCTTGAATCCCTTTGGTGGTGCTCAAGCAGCCACACATAACTATGGACTGATACTACACATAATTCTAATGTGTTAACATACTACCAATATATCTCAATCCCGGGAAACTAACCTAGCTACTAGCCTAGGTTATAATCAATCTTATACGTACAACGACATCATAATTATAAGGTATTCTTAATGTTAATGGAAAACAAGACTTAAAAGATGACAATCCAAAATGCGTATGAATTTTCAAAAGCAGGGAACAGAGGACAAAAATCTGGAAATGCTGGTGACTTGCGCCCCGGCGCGAACCTTCTGCGCCCTGGCGCGAGTTTGCACCCAGATTCTGCCTCTATGTCTTTTTTGCCTGCGCCTCGGCGCGAAGACCTGCAGTACTAGTTCAAAACAGAGTTTTCTACACTACAATTGCCAATCTTCCAAGCCATTAACATCATGAATATCATAATAATTATAAAGGAGAAGAGTTTTGGGAATTAAACTCTTCTCATGCACATTTCAATCCCTAAATCCTATGTTATCATGCAAAGTTGAATTTTGGGGAATAATTCTAACTATTCTATCCTAAGAACCCACCTCTAATTTGAAGCTTGAACTCTTGGCTTGAGTCTTGTTTACAGATTGAATGGCTAGTGTCAGCTCCTCTTTGAGCTGCAGTGTTTGAATCCACTTCCTAAATCACACCAAATCCATGATTGAGCTTGCTTTCCATTCATGCATCTATGAACAGAATTTAGAACTTAGAAATTTGGGAACTTGAAGCACGAATTTGGAATGGTTGAGAAGAGTTTTGAAGATTAGAACTTACCACTAATGATTATTGCAACCTAAGGAACAAGATCATCCATTTGCATGTTAAGATTAGAGTGATTTTGTGAGAAATTTGAAGAATTGAAGGTATGTTGTTGTTGTTGATTTGGCGTGAGAGAAAGAGCAAGGAGAAGAAGAATAAGACTTGCTGTCTTTGTCAAATTCTGTTTTTGTCAATAACTAGATCAATGTGACCAAGGGCATTGTAGTGATCTTGTGAGTCATAGGTCTAGGTTATTAGTGGAACACATGTCTTTACCCACTAGTAACTATTACATGTTATGCAATTGACTCTAACACTATCTCTTAACTTGTGTTAATTTATAGAAATTACCCTTAAGAGTTTATAATACTAAGGTGAGAATTAGGGATGTTACATTTTTTTTGTTGTAATTTTTATGACATCTATATTTTTTCTCACATTAATACGAGATTTATTTTATTTTTGTAATTTATCCATTAGTTTATATTTCTACTCATATGTTAATACGAAAGTCTATATTTCAACTCATACATCATTACGCGGCCTATTTTTTATTGTAATTTCTACAGAAATATTACGGGGCCTATTATTAGGTGTGGACTCACCTAAGAATTTCCCTTAATACGAATGACTTTTTTATAATTTCTACTTAGATCTTTATTTTTACTCATATTAATCCGAAAACCTATTTTTTTATAATTTTTATGGAATCTATATTTTTTGTGTCAAAAAAAAAATGGAATCTATATTTTTAGACATATATTTATAGGGAGACTTTTTTTATAATTGTAACGGGAAACTGTAATTCTGCTTAAAAATTAATACCAGAATCGATTATTTTTTTTTTGTTATTTATATTGTAGCCTATATTTCTAATCATATATTGGATATGCAATTATCTATTTTTTGTAATTCGTATCCACCTTAAAGTCTTTTTACGAAACTTCAAAGTCTCTTCAATAATTCTCATAGAGAAATTATTTTTCATCAACTTTATAGTTCTTTTAGTAGAGAATAATAGAAACAACAACTATGCTACATTTTTAATTTGATAAAATAAAATACAAACTATAGGAATCTTCCCTAAGAAAATCTATGACACTATACATAAATGTTTCCGTTAGCTTTTATCACATACTGTTATTTTAATTATTAAAGTATATAAAATTGTAAATATATATGTTGTCGCAATTAATTATCTTCCATTAGCAATTAAAACTTTAATTTTTTAAGTTTAAATTAAAATATATTAAAATATATTATTAAGTCAATAAACGTACAAACGTATTTTTACCCGTGCTTGGCACGAATGTAGACACTGGTTAATATTATATATGAAATTTTGTATGTACCTCAATATGATTTTTTTTTTACGTATAGTTATTTGCAAATATTATTTTAGTTACCCGTACAATTGTATAGTTAGAAATATTAAAATAATTTTTTTTTATGTTTAATGAGGAATAGTTTTAGGTATTAAAATTTATTTTTTAATGAATATGTGTAAAAATAAAGTTAATTCAAAAAAATTCAGTGGGCTTTGAATGTATTAGTCAAATGACATATAATTCAACCCCTAATTAATTTTAAATAAATAATATTTTTTTTAACAAGCCAAAATGAATTATATTAACATCGGAAGATCTTCCCTAACACAAGATGTGCCAGAGAGAAACTCAAGAGCTTACAAACATCATGTAACCAAATACAAAGGAAACAAAGACTTAGTCGATGCCCATACAAACAAAAGGGCTCGACCACTACATGTGAGAATTTTTTTGAAATATTAAATAATATTAAACTTAAAATCACCCATTTTGATTTCCACGTGTGGGAAATTGTTTCACACGGGGACGTGGTAGAAAGTACACTAGAAGAAAACAAAGGTCTAAAGGAGAGAGATGACGATTAAGAACGAATATATATTAACCGTTATATTAGCTTTTGCTTAGTAACCATTTTTTTTTTACAAAAATAAAAAAACATTTCACCGTATTTGTATATGTGTCGTACAATAAAATAAGTGTAAAAGTTAGCTAAAAAAATTGAATTTATTAAAATAATAAATGCATCTTGATTTACATAAAAAGATAAAATGTACAATAATATATATAAAGTATGTTGACTTTCATCTACTAAATAATATAGAATTTTTTTTATTCAATTTTTTTATGTTGATGAAATCCTTGCAAAGACCGATGAATATGACCAGAAAAAAAAAAAACATGTGTGTTGGGAATGGGGACCGGAGTATCACTCTCCATTCTGCCTTTCCTCCTTAAAATTTCCAAAATTTATATCATTTTTCATATTTAAATAAATTATGACATTAAATATCATATTAATTTTACAAATAATTTAAAAAAATCACAAAATATTACAATTTTAATAATCCATATTTTTTATTGAATATTAAGCTATGCAATGCACGGGTAAGTTATACTAGTAATTTTTTGAAAAAATCAATTTAATACCAAATCAAATTGTAGTGCTTCTCCAAAAATCAATCACTACCAAATTCCAAACAAGTAACAAATTGAATTTGTTGGATTAATTATTTAATTAATCAATTATAGATTGACAATAATCAATTATTAGAAATTATAATTAATATAAATTACGGTCTATTATATTAAGCACTTATTATTGATGAATTATTTGATTGGGCTCTTGTCTCTGAATGAACCGTGATGGGTTGAACCATTCAATTAAACCCAATGAGAGGTCTCTGCCCTCAGCCGTTCAGTTATATAAACGTCATCCCATAAGACGTTTCAACATAAGGTTAAAACCTAACTCTCTGAAACACTGACAGTGATGAGGGTAGTTCAGCTTGTCATAATTGTTCATGTCACCGCTCTCCAAAATTATAACGGTACGCTGTTTGTTATTCAATTCAATCAATAATATCTTATAATCATGTGTCTATTGATCTAAGGCTAACTATTAGAATTCCTTCAATTGGTATCAGAGCCGATTAGATACATGTTATAGTTATTATGTGTAAATAGCTTGTGAACCGTGTAGTGTATGTTTCAAGATAATGCCAAATTTGATTTGCACAAATTCTTAAGATCTTATTATGGGCCCGTTTGTTTTGGATTTTTTTGAAAATAGATTTTGTAGTGTTAGAAAATTTTGTATAAAAAAAATTTACAAAGAATTTTTTTATAAAAGCTTCAAATGAAAATTTGGTTTGAATAGTTATTCTTAAAATTTTATTTTAGGTATTTCATCATTTTATTGAAAAAAAAGTTTGATATCAAAATTTCAAAAAAATCACTTTTTTTGAAGCTAATAGATTTTCATAAAAATCATTTTTGAAATACAACTTTTTATAAAAATTGAGATTTTGACTATTTTTTGTTCTTCAATAATGTACGTCTATGTTATATGATGTCAAAATTTGTGTTTGAATTTAGAAAAAACAAATATAAAAAAACTTGTAATATTTTGAAAAACGATTTTAAAAAATCTATTTTCAAAAATACAAAGAAAAAATCTATTTTTTTAAATCTGAAATAGGCCCTATATTATTTTGTGTTTTGGCTGTAAGTATATATGCAAAATCGAGAGATCACAAAATTGGTTTTGCCTCTGTTATTGCCTTATTCGTAAATTGAAACATTATGTTTTCACAAACTATTGATATATCATATATGCGATGTGTTGTTATTTGGATCATTGTTATTGTCGTCATTAAAATCGCATGACACCGATTGAATCACGTCAATGATCAAGAACATGTCATATTACTCTAATTTCACATGAGAAATCAACACGTTTTTGCCAAAACCCTAACTAAATCGATTTGAGTTTTGGGATTTCTGAAAATTTATTTAGGATTTCTCTTTACCTCTAAATAAAGATTAAAATTGTGTTCTAATCGTCGATTTTCCGGGTCCGTTTGGGACCCGTTTTTCTGTCATTGGGTGAAGGAGAAACTGATTCATCCAGCAGGGAACGCCCACTCGCGGATTATGGCGCGTGCAGTCACAAACAGTGTTCCAAGTTTTTTTTTTTATATTAAATATTCTGATCCTTTTGGCATAATTTTGGACACCTAAAAATTATTTTAGACTAATTTATTTTGAGAATAAATTATATTTCAATTATTATGTTCTCAAAATTTGGTCCGAAAATTATTATGGAAATTCCTTGTTACATCTATGACACTTTAGTATATTTTATTCTCTTAATTATGTGTGGAATTGATTTTATTCCATAAAATAAATAATTTGATACTTCTTTTATTTATGAAATAGAATTACGATTTGGTTTGTACCCGAAATAATTTATATCAATTCAAGAACATTTGTTTGATTTTAATATCACATTCTTGATTTTGAGGTTCAAAATTTAATCCTTGAATATGTAAATATTTGGTGTCAATTAAATTTGAGAATTGTGCAATATTTTATATATAAATATATTCTTAGATTTGAGTCTAAAATACATTTGTATATTTTGTCCTATTATAATAGTAACACTAATGTGAAATTGTTTTAATTGTGTTGCATTTTAAAGTTATTTTAGACTCAATCTTGTTTATTCGGACACCAAATATTGTTAGAAGAATTTAATTATTATATAAATTCTATATTGCCTTGTCACTATATCATGTCCACTTGTAAATTTTAAGGCAAATTAAATTCTAACATCCTTGTATTGATTTATTGAATTAAAATAGAGTTTTATAACTTGATATAACGGTTTTCTCTTTGTTTATTTCATGAACCGTCTGAGATGACGTCGTAAAAGACTTCATGAAATCTAGCTAAAGTCATCAAGGTTCAATGACTCTACTTACAAGGATGAAAGTCACAATCTGAGGTCAGTGTAATCTGATTACTTTTAAAATATTGTGACTTATGTTATATAATTGTACATAAGGAGAAATTTGTTTAAATATTCTATACTCCTTGAGAAAATGAAACATGTGCAATTATTATATACATAAAATGTAACTATTGTCCAGAATATTTTAAAATTTAGAACTCTTTAATCTTTTATTGATTTCTCGTTAATAAACTCCATTTTAAATTAAAAAAAAACTATTTTGAGAGTCCTATTTTGGATAATTGTGTATTTACTCAATTTGTTAAATTCTTCAATTGATATTATTTTAGCATATGGATCCAAATATTTAAAGTTGATCAATAATTTTTGCGAAAATATTATAAACTCTAAATTATGTTAATTATTACGTGTCTTGTCGCAATTTAATATTTGGATCAAGTTAATATTAAAACTATACATTTTATTGAATGATGCAATCTTGCATTTTCTTTATATATGCTAAAATTATAAGTATGAATTAAAAATGTGTACACCTCATTGTTGTTTATCAATTAAATATCATCAAAACAAGTTTATTAAAATTGAGGCAATTTTAAAACTATTATCATCATTGCAACCAAATATTTATGTAAATCATATTGATTTGTAATTAGAGTCTCATATATGTTTTATTATAAAGGTTTGTTCTTTATTCATGAATATTTTGAGATGATGCTATTAAGTGGTATTCTTGCCAAGTCATCATAAGCCAATGACTCTAAAGACAAGGATGAATGTCACACTCTATGAGGTTAGTCACAATTTAATCAAATTCTTTAACCTCTTGTGACTTATTATTTGTTATTGCAATATGAAGAAATATATTTGTTCTTCTCTTTTGTTGTGCAATTATGTATATAAAAGTGAAATTCCTTTTCCAGAATATTCTAAATAGAACTCTATAATTATTACTATTTATTATATTCTTACAATAATACTCCATTTTCAATTTATATTCTAAGTTATAGTGAGAGTATATAAAATCTTATTCTAAGAGTTCTATTCTGGATAAAATGCAAAATTATTTTACACACTTTTATTTTAAATAATAAATTTTGTTATTATATTCTTTTTTATATATAAATATAAATTCTACAGTCATATTTATGATGTGCTAATTTAAAACACTTTAAGCATATCTTTCTATTATTTGAATATGACTGATATTGAGTAAATTAAATAGATTGTTTATGCATGATATTATTTTATCATATTCTTTTAAGCATAAACATTATTGATTTGTATAATTGTAATCTCACCTATCATGGATACAATTGTGCAAAGTATACTTATAATATTATATTGATAACAATTATAGCCTATCGGTGTGTTGTTGTTAATATAATGTTGTTATTACTCAACGTACTTTAATTTTATATACTTATGTTTCAAATACCTTGTCACTATTAAAATGTTGTGACATGAGAACAATACATTGTAATGCTATAGTTAGGGGTGTAAGCGGATCAGGAAAATCCAATTAAACCGATGATCCAAACCAATCCAAACTGAAAAAAAACCGATTTTTTGGTTCGGATCGAAAACCGAACCGAACCAATTGAAAACCGATGTGGTTTGGTTCGGTTCTCGGTTCGAGTTTTAAAAACTGAGGTCCAAACCGAACCGAACCACTACCCTTATATTATTTATTTTATTTTATTATTTGAAGCAGCCCAACGCCCCAGCCCACATGTTTTTTTTTTATGCAGCCCAATTCTTAAAAAAAAATCCTTCTCATATCTCTTAGTAACCGTAACCCTAGTTCCCAAAATTAGAAACAAATTCTCTTCATCGTAAGTTTGTAACGCAGCCGCTCATCTCTCAAGCTCTCATCTTCTCCGTTCCAAAATCAATCGATCTCATCTACTCCGTTCCAAAATCAATCGATTTCATCTCTCCAAACGGTAACCTCTTAGCTGATTGATTTTTTTTTCATCTCTCCAAAATATGTCTTGATTTTTCTCATCTCGATGAAGCTCTCATTTTTTGTTTCATCTCATCTTGTTTCGATTTTTTGTTTCGTCTTTCCAAAATCATGTTGTATTGATATTAATAATAATATACTTTGTCCTGTTTTTGTTTCTGGAACTGCATTTTTTCTTAATGTGTACTTGTTAAAACTTGATTATAGATTTTTCTCGTATTTTCCTGGTAGTTTTGAGCAGATTTGATGTTTATTTGTTTTTTTATGATTTATTTATTTGACATTGTGTTTTGTTTATGTGAAGAAAAAAAAAATCCAATTGTAAAATAGAAGATATTTATGCTTCAGTAATCGGTACGTGTCTTATAGATTTGAAAAAAATAATGACACTAAATTCTTACCATTCTTATATTAATGTTTCAGTCTGTAAATGGCGAGTGGATCGATGCCGAGTGGATCGATGCATAGTGAAAGTGTCATAGGCAGCAGCACACAAGTTGACTCTTCTGCAACAAGTGGGTCGATGCCTCCTCCTTTGAATGTTATCATTCCAACACAAGGAGAAAATCAAGCACCTCTAACTCAAACACCAACACAACTAGGAAGAGTTGAAGGTACCATTGAAGATGCACAGGTACGGAAAAGAAAACCTAGTAGACCTCCTTCTAATGCGTGGTTGTACTTCACTAGGGAAAAGGATAAGGCTAAATGTAACTTTTGTAGCAAAATTTATGCATGCAATAGTTCTAAGAATGGAACCTCTAACATGAACAAACATCTTTTGAAGTGTCCAAAAAACCCAAATATGGAATCTAATAAGAAACAAAAAACAATTGCCCTTGGAAAGGATAGTGAAGATGACCCTAATTCTGTTAGTTTTAAGCTTGTTGAGTTTAGTTAAGAACTGACACGATTAGCCCTTGCGAAGATGATAATTATGGACGAGCTTGCTTTTAAATTTGTTGAAAATGAAGGATTTAGGTATTTTGTTAGTGTGGCTTGTCCTAGATTTAAAGTTCCTTGTCGTGTTAGTGTTGCTAAAGATTGCATGCTTTTGTATAATGATGAGAAAGAGAAGTTAAAGAGCATTTTGTCTGCAAATAAACAAATGGTTTCTCTTACTACCGATTGTTGGACATCGGTTCAAAATTTGAATTACATGATTGTAACTTGTCATTACATTGATGAGCGGTGGGTGTTGAATAAAAAAATCTTGAGTTTTAATTTGATTTCAGATCATAAGGGGGAAACAATTGGTAAGGGTTTAGAGTCATGCTTGAAAGAATGGGGGATTAAAAAAGTTTGTTGTGTAACTGTTGATAATGCAAGTGCTAATAATGTTGCAATCACATATCTAGTTAGAGGAATGAGTGATTGGAATGGTCAGACTTTGTTAAAGGGAGAGTTCATTCAAATGAGGTGCACTGCACACATTTTAAACTTGATTGTTAGTGATGGGTTGAAAATAATTGATGGTTCCATTATTAAGGTAAGGGCTGCTTGTAAGTTTGTCAAGTCCTCTTCAACTAGATTAGCTTCCTTTAAAAGGTGTGTACGTGAGTGTAACATAGCGTGTAAGGCAGCGATATGTCTTGATGTGGCAACAAGGTGGAACTCCACCTATTTTATGTTAAAAGTTGCTGTCAAATATGAAAAGGCTTTTAACCGACTTCGGCATCAAGATAGTTCATTTAGGGTGTTTCTTGCTGGTGAAGGAGTAGATGTTCCTATGGATCTTGATTGGGAACGTGCTCGTGTGTTTGTGAAATTTTTGAAGGTCTTTTATGATGCAACTCTTTCATTTTCTTGTTCATTGCATGTTACTACTAATACTTTTTTCAAAAAGTTGTGTGACATTGAGAAGTCGTTACAAAAATGGTCCAATAGTGATGATGTTGTATTGAGATCAATGACTACAAATATGCAAGTGAAGTTTAGCAAGTATTGGGAGAGTGGAGCTGTCAACTATCTTTTATTTGTGGCTGTTGTTTTAGATACTCGTTATAAATATGATTACATTAATAAGATGTATGGTAGTGACAAGAGCAAAGATATGGTGAAAACATTGAAAGAACTTGTCAATAAATTGTTTGCGCATTATGAGGTTGAGTATCCTATTCCTAGTGTGTCTAGTAGTGCATCCTTAAGTCATTATACACAAAATAGCACAAATAGCCAAACTCTTGATGAAAGTGATGATGATGTTGATTGGGATGATGCATTTAATTTGAAAATGAAGCAAAAACAAGTTGATGTAAAAAAGAGTGAGTTAGAGAGGTATCTTGCGGCTGACAATGAAGATTGTAAGGATTATTCATTCGATATTTTAGGTTGGTGGAAAGGAAAATCTACAAAGTATCATGTTCTTTCACGCATGGCTAGAGATATTTTGGCTATACCGGTTTCTACCGTGTCTTCCGAGTCGGCTTTTAGTACGGGTGGTCGGGTACTTGATTCATTTCGTAGTTGTTTGAATTCCAATACTGTCGAAGCATTGATTTGTACCCAAAATTGGATTAGAAAGCCTACGGTGATTGATCTACGACAACAAATGGATGAAGTGCAACGACTTGAAGAAGGTATAAAAAAATTTAAACCTTTTTTTTATTGTTTACTTTATTGATGACATTATCAAACTAATGATTGTTTATGTGTATCTTTTAAATTTTTAGAAATTGCCGGAATACGTCTTACTAGTGGTGGTGAAGTTAACATTGATGGGATGATAACATGATTGACATGAAGCATTGGTGATTCTAGTGGGAAGAGACTTGGAGTTTAATTATTTGAAGAACTTATGGTTGTATTATGTAGTTTATGTTTGATGAATTTATGAACTTTTATGTTTGATGAATTTATGAACTTGAATTCAATATGGTTGTATTTTATATTTCATGAGCTATGTATTTTGATGAACTTGATGAATTTATGGGAAACAAAATGTATTTTGGATTTGATTTCGATATGGTTGTAACTTCATTATATATTTGAAGAATTTATGGAAAAAATATGTATTTTGTGTTTGTTGAATTGTTGCATATTGGGAAAAAAATGATAGCATGGAAATACATGGGAAATTCATCGGAAAAATACATCGGAAAAAATGCGATGTAAAACCGATCAAAGTATCCGAACCAAACCGAACCAAACCGATGAGTTTGGTTCGGATTCATTTTTGAAAAACAGTGAAAACCAAACCGAACCAATTGAGGGTTCATTGGTTCGGACATCGGATTCACTCAAAACTGGTCCAAACCGGTCCAATTACACCCCTAGCTATAGTTCTTATTTATTACCCTTAATACCCTTGAAGGGGATCACAATAAATAAGACCACTTTACTAAATAAACTATACTAAATGACATGTAACTACTGTCTTAATTTTGCAATCCAATATTATTTTAATTCTAATTAATGACCGTTTTAAATGTTTTTTTTAATATTTTGGATTGCTACTATCCCCGAATTGTATTAAGTGGCAGACGTACCCTATCGGTGTGACGTTACTGATCAGTGCATTTTAATGCACTTTTTAATCACTCTGTGCTATGGCAATTTTATGACTTCTCCTGCTAATTTGGTATTTTTATCATGTTTTGTGTTTAGAGTCTAGTTTTGCTATTATTTATGTTTTGCTATTTATTTTCGTAATAAACAGTAATTTGACACCTTCTCATTGTGCAGACCATAACTTGAGCTACGAATATCGGATTGAGGCGCGGGAAGATGCGCTGGAAAGCTAAGAGAAAGAGCTACAACTTTCATGTTGAAGCCGAAAGCCAATTTGGTGCGCAAAGGAGTCATATTTACTCGTTATGTTTCAGACTTACAAAGATTTAATTATTTTTCAGCATAACTTATATTTTTCGGCCCAATTGTTTTGTGGCCCGTTTTGCTTGCTTATAAAAACCGAAAATTCTGACCTAGGTCAGTTCCTAGACTTCATCCACGAAATTAGAAAACAAAAGGCGGCTGCTGCCCTCATGGAGAACTAAATTCGTAGGTTGATTCGTTGGTATACGGAAACTTTGTTTATGCGTTCCTGAGGTTCGAATTCTAATTATAATTTCGTTTACATGTCTATGCTGTCTTATATCAATTCATGTCTCTTTATTCAGTATGAATTTCATTGCTAATGGTGCTTAATTATTATGTGATGAGTTTATACCGTTGAGATTATTCGAATTAGTTTTCCGCTTGTTTAAATTAATTTGAATAGAATTGATATAAGCTTTTGCGCTTAGCAAAAGGGCTGGCCGATTTTTGTAATGATGTCAACCGTGTTCTAAGGCGCTTGTTCATTGCTCATGGTTGGTTGAACACATTCTTTGGTTAATTGAATGAATTTCTACGAACCTGATTATCGCTTGTTTAATTAGTTTAGTAACCAGCCAAGCTTAGACCTTTGAATGAATATATCAGTGACCTATGATGGACATGTAATGAACGAGGTCTTCCTAAAACCAATGAATCAATCGTCTTTAATTAATTGAATTTCTAATACTCTTTCGATCAGAACAAACCAAAACCCCATTTAATTGTGTTATTCATTGTTCTTATTTTTACTAATTATCAAATCAGAGGTCCTTGTGAGACGACCAAGGTTAACTACCTTGTTACTACTCTTAACTTAAAATATTATTTGATCCCGAAACGACCGTGATCATTACTCAATACGATCATTCTGTGATAGATAATTAGTTGAATATTTATTTAAAATATTTTCAAACTCTTAATTCAACTACCATTCTCTATCAAGTGGGAGAATCCTCACTATGTATTGTGTAACGTGATGGACATACTCTATCGGTATGATATTGCTTAACATGATCATCCTTTATGTGAAAAAAATATCTCACCATTTTAATTATCATTCTTTGTCAAGTGAGGAAAAATTTTACATGCAAATTAACTATAGCTAAGAAAAAAAAAATTTATTTGTTTCATAATTTCAGATATAAAACTATCGTAGAGACTTATATTGAGGATATTAATTATAGTCTTTTTTCATAAATTATTATATACTTTCATATCATTCTATATTTTTCTAAAAACTCATTTTGTAAAAGCAATTAATATGTCAAAATCTCAAATGTCCATATCATTCTATATTTTGTAAACTCATTTTGTAAAAGCAATTAATATGTCAAAAACTCAAATGCTTAACAACTCTATCAAGAAAATTCTATTTATTTTATGTCATTATTCTAAATAATGATAAATGGTACATTTGAGATCTTTCAATTTTCAATTTTCACTATATTTGACATATTTCATATTATTGTTATTCTTTAACACTTATGGAAGTTATTAATGACTATTTTCTCATATATCCTCAATAATAATAAAATGTTAGTCTCGTGTATTTTCGCTGCGTGTAACCAAACTATTTCTCAAATGTGTGACTATAATTGTAGCATTTGAGGCTTTTGAGTGAGTTATATTAAACGTTTTATATACATAGTCTCATATTCTAGTTTATAATACTCGAGACTTAATCTCACTCATATGATGATAAACCTTTTTTGTATATAATCATCATACTCTATCATATGAAAGTTACAATGTTTCTAAAATTTTGAAAATTTATTTATGATAAGGAGATTTGTGTTATAAATTATTAAAAAAAAAAAAACTTACATTCTCCTTAATTCTAAATGCAGAATATGTGGTTAACCATGAAATCCAAGTCTTAATAAAAATCTGCCATTGAAAAGTTATGTATATATTGGATTTCATATTATCATTGAGTTACCACTTGTATTAGTAATTCTGCTATATTCATGTGCAAAATATGTGGTTGAGTTTGTGACACTCTATTGTTGAAATAAAATAAAATGTTATAACCACATATATATGCATACAGATAAATTTGCACTAGCAAATAAGTATCCCGTTGTCGATTTACATGATAATTATATTTGTATGTCAGTGATCACTAATGAAAATTCCACTTATTCTTATTTATATATGTGGGATCAGTGGGAGTGTGTACATAATGTGTTATATACTATAAGCTCAGATGAAAAATTTCACTCTTGTTCATATATGTGTGATCAATGAAAATATGTACACAATGATATAAGCACATAACTTAAAGTCATAATCATTGCCATATAATTTTGCGCACTAAATAAAATATGGCATAGCTGAGATATATATAAAAATTCTTTAATCTCAGTAAGCATTATAATTAGATGCTTAAGTCAATTTTGTTGGAAAATGCACAATAATCTCGTAGCATGCAAATACATTGTGCTTCTCTTTTACCAACATTACACATTTTGTAAGGTCATAAATAATAAGTACAACGTATAATATCAATACTCCTATCGAGTATGATATTGTGTTCTTAATGTACTTATGAATTGCATAATCATAATTTGTTCATTATTGACATTCTTGTGGCCACATTAATCCATATCCTATTTTTCTTTAAGCTACTAATGTTTATGTTAATCCAATTGGAGATTCTTTAGTCTCCTATTTCTTTATGGGTTTTCATAGTCATGTTGTTTTACCAAAACTTAGATTAATTGAATGTCAAACATTGTAGAACATTTATTGATTTTGACTAAAAGTAATTATTCTCTTAATAGGCTATCCATATAAGCTAGTAATTACTTTTATTATACCTATGTGGATATTCTATGAATTTTATAATATTAAAAAAAAAAACTCATTGGCAGAACCATTAACCACAGATTTATATACATGAATATTGTTACTCATAATGATTTGAAGTCTTTTATATTTTGGGTTAGTGGTAGTTTTGTTATAGCATTTTATATGCTTGGGCCATTCTTAATAACATATTATTATCATTTGAAACATGTTACCCTAAATTCATCATTTTAATGTAAGTCTTTGACTTGTATGATATGTTTTCCCTATCGGATTCATTTTCTGCAATGTTGAAGTTTACTTTTGTTTTGTGAATAAGTGCTATGACCATAATTGAAATTCTAGTATTAAAATTCACATTCTTTTAGTAATTGATTATTGTCATCCAAGTGGGAGATTGTTGGATTAATTATTTAATTAATCAATTATGGATTGACAATAATCAATTATTAGAAATTATAATTAATATAAATTACGGTCTATTATATTAAGCACTTAATTATTGATGAATTATTTGATTGGCTCTTATCTCTGAATGAACCGTGATGGGTTGAACCATTTAGTTAAGCCCAGTGAGAGGTCTCTGCCCTTAGCCGTTCAGTTATATAAACGTCATCCCATCAAACGTTTCAACATAAGGTTAAAACCTAACTCTCTGAAACACTGACGGTGATGAGGGTAGTTCAGCTTCTCATAATTGTTCATCTCACCGCTCTCCGAAATCCTAAAGGTACGCTGTATGATATTCAATTCAATCAATAATATGCTATAATCATGTGTCTATTGATCTAAGACTAACTATTAAAATTCCTTCAGAATTTACCGTGAAACTTAAATTTTCATCATATCCTCATTATGCAACAGTTGACCAATCCTTAATTATCCTAAAAACCACTCCCTCCGTCCCAAATCTTTGGTCCTTTTAGCTTTTTAGTTTTGTCCCAAATCTTTAGTCCTTTTTAAGAAACCAATGCATAATTAGTGATACTTTACCATTTATACCCTCACTAAAGTTAAAGCATTAATTAAATATATTTTCTCTTTCTTAATAAAGTAAGGGTAAAAATGACTTAACTTATCAATCTTTATAATTTCTTAATCTCCGTGCAAAACTCTAAAAGGACTAAAGTTTTGGGACGGAGGGAGTAGCCAACAAACATTCTACACTAGCCACAAACTCAAACACTCTTCAACCCATGCATAATAACTTTAGACGGCAGTTTTTGCATTATTTTTTTTCCATTTTGTGACTCATTTGAGTTTGTTTAATTTATACTATTTGATTGTTTGAGTTGGCTATCTCTGATTGAAAGTTTAATATTTTATTGTATTCAAGATGTATGCTGGTTCAATATCTCCTCACTCCTCAATAATCTAGAGTAGTAAATATATTACATACAAAAGCTAACTCCAACAAAGCTAACTCCTCAATTGTATGAATTTTTTTCTTTTTCCAAAGCAGCAAATATGGGTTTCTCAAATGTCATGTATTATTTTTGTATTGTTTTATTGTATTATTGTATTATGATTTAAGCATAATATATTATGATTCATAGAAGCTTATTAGCATTTTTAATCATTTCTATAAGGAAAATAATGAAAAAATAAATGAAATAAAATTATTTAGATAAAAATAATGAAAAAATAAATTAAATAAAATTAAAGTTTATATAAGGAAAATATGAAAAACGAAAACCGAAAAAACGGAAATTAAACGGGGAAATTAAAATTTATATGTGTAGTTTCTTTTTTGTACGTGTAGTTTTATTTAAAAATTTCATTGGCACTCAATTGCTGAAGCCAAATGCAGAAATAATATATATTGTCTAGAAAAAGGTTTATGTAGATATAAAGTTATTTCTAATTCAATCTTACAAAGAAATATATTGGACTCTTTTATACGTGTCCTTGTGATCATAATTATAAATACATCGCCTACACTAAATTAACCTCAAGAGAATTTTGTATTTAGATCTATATTTAAACTGACCGAAAAAATACAAGCAAAATAGGCAATATAAGTTGACATTCAAACCAACAATGAATTGGTTCAAGTGGTAAACATGTAGTCAGGGGAGAACCCACCTTGTGTGCCCCACAGGTTCATGAGTACCTATTTTGTATAATTTCTACGAGACCTATATTTCAACGCATACATCAATACGGGGCCTATATTTTAGTGTAGTTTCTACGGAAACATATATTCGAGTCTTTATGTTGGAATTTGCCTTAAAATTGAAGCAGGAAACGAGGTCCTGACTTCACGTCCCAGGCGTGGGTTTTGCCGCCCCAGGCGTGAAAACGTGGCTATATTTGCCTGTTTGCGTTTTCTGATGGAATAAGGTGCGTTTTTAGGGTTTCTAAGGCCAAAATAAAGACTGGGGTTAATAGAGTAACATCTTGGGAAAACTCTAGGGTTGGAGAAACATTCTATCACCTTGGAAACACTTGTAATTGAATTTCTTGGTCACAGAAAGAAATTCAGGACTTGGGTAGAATTAGGGAATTTCTAATTCTTGTAACTCTTGTGGTGAAAATTTCATTGTAATCAAGAACTTCATTGATAGTGGAACGGAGAGGGCTGCCCTCCCCCAAAGTATAGGTTCATTAACACAGAACTGGGTAAACAATAAGCTTGTGTTCTTTACGTTTTCGCGGTTACTTTTGTTATTATTATTATTGCCGGTCTTGCTTGTTTTATTTTCTCAATTGTTTTGCTCCACACACTAAAAGTTATTGGTGTGATTTAATCAAATTCACAACAATTGGCGCCCACCGTGGGGCAAGGATCAAACAAATTGAGTACCATGGGTTCTATGTGGGAAATTGAGAAGTTCATTGGGAGTAACGACTTCGGTTTGTGGAAGGTGAAGGTTAGAGCAATTTTAACTCAACAAAAGCGCGATGAGGCGTTGAAAGGAGAGGCGGGTATGCCGGCTAATCTCTCAGACGCGAAGAAGGCCGAGATGGATGGCAAAGCAATGAGTGCCATTATCTTGTGTCTTGCAGATAAGGTACTGAGGGAAGTGGCTAAAGAGAAAAGTGCAGCTAGTATGTGGGCCAAACTTGACAAGTTATACATGACCAAGTCCCTGGCACAGAAACAGTTATTGAAGCAACAACTGTACTTCTTTCGTATGGTTTAGAACAAGCCTGTGGCGGAACAACTTACGGAGTTTAACAAGATAATTGATGATCTGGCGAACATTGATGTGAAGATAGAAGATGAGGACCAAGCTTTTCGTTTGTTGTGTGCTTTACCCAAATCCCTTGAAAACCTTAAGGATGCATTGCTTTATGGCAAAGAAGGCACTATCACTTTGGATGAAGTTCAATCGGATTTGAGAACTAAGGAGTTGACAAAGTTGAGAGACTTGAGAGTTGATGATAGTGGAGAAGGTTTGAGTGTGGTGAGGGGTGGAAGCGAGAACGATGGAAGATGGAAGGGGAAGAAGAATTGGTCCAAGTCTAGGGTAAGGGGTGATGGTGGTGGCAAGTTCAAATGTCACTATTGTCAAGAATCTGGTCACTTCAAGAGGGACTGTCCTCAGAGAGGGGGCGGTGGTAATTCGTCGGCTCAGATTACCGTGAGTGATGAAGCTTATGAGGAAGGCTATGAGAGTGCGGGAGCACTCATAGTCACAAGCTGGGAACCATAGGTGATTGTTCGGTCTGGAGAGGCGATGGAATAATACTCAACATCAGCCTAGAGAGGCGGTGATAAGAATACCCAGACTCGGCTTGGAGAGACGGTGAAATAATACCCAGGTTACTACTGAAAAGTAGTGGAAAAGGTCTTGCGTTACAAGGTGAGAGTCATAGTGGAAATACCAGTTTGAATCTTTGGTGGAGGAAGACAAACAATCAACAATAGCTCTTGGCTATCTAGGAGATAGGGAGGAGAATAATATTGTTGGACCAAAGAAGTGTATAACTATGGAGACCTTGTGGGTGGCTTGTGGAACTTACCTCAAATTCCATGGTTAAGTGTAGAGGCAAGCAATTCTTTAGGAGTATGAACATGAACAGTCCAAGGGCTGAACAGTGTATGGTGGAACTTGTGGAATTGTCCTAAAATTCCAAGGACAATTGGAGGCAAGCATTTCTTCGAGCGTACGGAGCGGTTCACTCCGGGGTTCGAAGAGGGTGTGGTGTTAAAGCTTGTGGAGCGGCACGGTGGTTGGTGGGAAGTTGACATCACCATCAATTTAGAGGCAAGGTGGAGATTGTTGGAATTTGCCTTAAAATTGAAGTAGGAAACGAGGTTCTGACTTCACGCCCCAGACATGAATTTTGCATCCCCAAGCGTGATTTCGTGTGCTGTTGGTGGTTTATCACTGCCTTCACGCCCCAAGCGTGGGTTTTGCCGCCCCAGGCGTGAAAACGCGGCTATATATGTCTGTTTGCGTTTTCTGATGGAATAAGGTGTGTTTTTAGGGTTTATAAGGTCAACATAAAGACTAGGGTTAATAGAGTAACATCTTGGGAAGACTCTAGGGTTGGAGAAACATTCTATCACCTTGGAAACACGTGTAATTGAATTTCTTGGTCACGGTAAGAAATTCGGGACTTGGGTAGAATTAGGGAATTTCCAATTCTTGTAACTCTTGTGGTGAGAATTTCATTGTAATCAAGAACTTCATTGATAGTGGAACGGAGAGGGCTGCCCTCCCCCAGAGTAGTTTCATTAACACCGAACTGGATAAACAACACGCTTGTGTTCTTTACGTTTTCACGATTTTCTTTTATTATTATTATTATTGCCGGTCTTGCTTGTTTTGGTTGCTCAATTGTTTTGCTCCACACATAAGTTATTGGTGTGATTTAATCGAATTCACAACAATTCGGGGCCTATATTTTACTATAATTTCTACGGAAACATATATTTTTACTTATGCATTGGTATGGATAACATTTTTTATTTTCATTTTTATAATTTATACTTATATTTATATTTTTACTCATATATTAATACGAGGACTTATTTATTTTGTTATTTTTAAGGAATCTATAATTTTTGTCATATGTTAATATTAATAGGGGGACTATTTTTTTTTAAATTTCAACGGGAATCTATATTTCTACTTAAATATTAAAACGGGAATCAATTTATATTTATTTATTTATTTATATTGTAGTCTATATTTCTACTCATATATTGATACACGGAAATTTAATTTATGCTAACTTATATGTTAAAAAGAAACCAGTACCAATATTGTGAGATGTTTATTTTTCTACAAATTGACTTTATACTTTATTTAAACTAAATTTTTATTTAACTAAATATTACGGTTAGTTTTTATCACGTCATTTTAATTAATAAATTATATAAGATTGGAAATATTTATATTGTTTTTATTAATAATCTTCCTTTAGCAATTAAGATTTTAATTTTTCATTAAGTAAAATATATTAAAATATATTATTTATAAGTCAATAAATATACCAACACATTTTTACCTGTGCTTCCGGCAGATCTCAGGTCTGGATACTAGTTATTTCTTAATTTGAATGTCCAAATCTATAAAATTAGAGATGAAGATTGTAATTTACCGATGTAAGAGATGAAGATTGTAATTTCTTACAAAATTTTCCAATTTATAACTAAAAGTAAGCAAATAAATAATATTAAAAAATAAAATAAAATCCCACGTTGATTAGTAGGGTTATTTATCTATATGAACCATTTACAATCAGTAAAGCTAGAGCGAAATGGGGACAGCGCCGCAGAATCTACTGCAGAAGCTCCATGAAAGAACAGAGAAGTGCACCATAGGTTGTCCCATACTAGATCGCTACCTCAACGGCGGAATACCAACAAAATCAATCACCGAACTCGTCGCCGAAAGCGGAAGTGGAAAAACCCAAATCTGTCTCCAACTCGTTCTCTCCGCTCAACTTCCACCTTCTCACGGCGGTCTCTCCGCCTCATCTCTTTACATTTACACCGAATATCCTTTCCCTATCCGCCGTCTAAAACAACTCTCTCTCTCTCTCCTTTCATCACATCAAAATCATCTCACCTCCGATCCTCTCAAACGTATCATTCTCCGCGGAATTTCTTCCGCGGAGAATTTCGTTGAATTATTACCTGATATTGAACTCTGTTTAAACTATTGGAAATCACGATTGTTACCTATTAGAGTAATTGTTGTTGATTCTATTGCTGCTTTATTTAGATCTGAATTTGAGAATTCATGTTTCGATCTTAAGCGTAGATCTTCGTTATTTTTCAAGATTTCTGGCGGATTGAAATCGTTGGCGGAGAGATTTGGTTTGGTTGTGGTTGTTACGAATCAGGTTGTTGATTTTATTGAAGAAAATGGAAATGTGAGAATTGGGAATTTTAGTGAATTGTATTCTTCTGGTAGAAGGGTTTGTCCTGCTTTGGGTATTTCATGGGCTAATTGTGTTAATTCTAGGGTTTTCTTATCGAAGGATGAAGAATGTAGTAGTGGAATTAAAATGAGAAGAAGATTTAGGGTTGTTTTTGCTCCTCATTTGCCACAATTTTGTTCTGAGTTTCTTATAAGTGAAAAAGGTGTTTTTGGTGTAGAAATGGGACAAAGGAATGTATGAATTAGTAGTATTGTTTTTAGGTCATTTTTGCAAGAGGGAAATTATATGTATTATTTATGTATATGTATGAGAAATGAGGTTTCGACAACAAAATTTTGTTAATTGCTTTTTTTAGATATATTTTTAAAATATATGTAAGTATAGAAAGTAAATAGTAGCAGAAAAAAAAGAAATTAAAAATACATGTATCAAATAACATATTTCAATTGTAACCAAAAAAAAAAAAATAACATATTTCAATTGTGTAAGTATTTTTTTTTGTTAGAAGGCTGATCAAAACAAAAGACAGAAAAGAAAAAATAAATAAAAGGAGACTATTATTTAAGGAAAAAAGTTCCTGTTGCGTCACTCCGGAGAATATCCAAGAAACCTTCCGGGGGAGATGCGAGAATCGTGAGATCGGAATCTGAAGAGGCTCCAAGCTTTGCTAAGAAATCTGCACAACTGTTTCCCTCTATGAGAGTGTGACAAAGAGTAATGTTACTTTGAGACATCAACTCTTTGATGTCTTGAATCAACACAACATATACATGATATTTGATATTGGGAGCTTTTATGAGGTTAATGCAATGGAGAGAATCGGAGTAGCAGACCAACTCATCAATAGCCATATTTTTCGCCAAAGTGAGACCCTTGTAGATGGCAAATAACTCAGCTAGTAAAATATCGGAGGATCCCTGAATGAAACCCGAGAAACCGGACAAATAGAAACCTGATTCATTTCTGATAACTCCTCCAAAGCCGGCTCTAATAGGTGATCCGAGGCAACTTCTGTTAACATTGAGAATGACACCGGGAAAGTTATTGTTGTTCCATTTGACATGGATCTCTTCCGATGTTGTTGTGGAGCGGGATGAGAAACAAGAGGTGATGGTGGCAGTCATACTTTGAATATTAAAGGAGAGACGATTGATAGACCAAGTCTCATTTTGTAAACACATTAAATTTCGGTGTCTCCATGCCCACCAAACGCCAGCGGAGAAAGCGAAAGCTTGAGAACCCGTGGACCCAAATTTGAGTAAGTAAAGGAGAGACGATTGATAGACCAAGTCTCATTTTGTAAACACATTAAATTTCGGTGTCTCCATGCCCACCAAACGCCAGCGGAAAAAGCGAAAGCTTGAGAATCCGTGGAGCCAATTGTGTAAGTATAAGATAGAATAGAATTGACTTTGTTTTATGGAAATTTTCTATTTTTGACTTTATTCTCTATTTTGTTATCTTAACTTCATAAGTTTTGTTGGTCTCTTTGTTTAAGTGCACTTGTGTTTTTTCTTTTACTTGTAAATTTGACAAGATAGATGTGAATGCAATATACAAAGAGATGGAAATTTTGGATACCGCATGAGCTATGAAGCCCGGATACGTGACACGATACTGATACGATACCGATACGACGATACGGGAAAATTTTCAAAATCTCCGATACGATATTGCCGCGATACGTTATTTAAAAATTAAATTTAAAATTAAATATATAAATGCACAATATATAAACATAACAAAAATCAATAATGATAATAAATTAACATTCAAATTACTCAAACTGAGCAAACAAATGATGATTACATAAGTTAAGTAAGTATTACCCAGAAAGAACATAACTAGTACTATAAAAAAAACATCATAATATCTTAAGTTATATAAGTAAGTACTACCCAAAAATGACATAACTAGTACTATAAAAAAAACATTATAAGTACCACACAGAAAACATCATCCACTAACATTCATTATTTAAAAGGAAACACAGATTGTATCAGTTTGATGTACTCCAATTCTATCATAATAGAAAAATTAATTGTCCGATACTTCTCTGGTACGTGTATCAGAGAAGTATCCGACACGTATCAGTAATTTTTTTTTTTTAAAAATAATATTAATTGTCCAATGCTCTCCGATACGAGTATCGGTATCAAACACGATACTTCGCCATTTTTAAAGTATCCGAGCTTCATAGCCCATGGGATTATTCATCTTGAGGGTTACAATGGAGGACTTCATCTTATGGATGGTGAAGAAAATAGAGAAATGAGTAGTAACCAAATGAAATGACTATAACTCAATGAAATGGGATACCAACGGCATGGAAATGATGAAAGTTAATCATACTTGGAGGTCAACGTAAGGAATGTGAAGATCTTGTTACAGTTAATCCTACTTAATATTGCGTTAAAAACACACTTAGAGCAAGTGTACTATAGCGCAGAAGTAGTATAAAAGATTATTGTTTTCATAGGGATTAATTAACAAGTACTAAACTACTTAAGATTATTTATTATTTAGACTGACGAATAATTGAGTTGTTTACGATAACTAATTAAGTAAATAGAAAATAAAAACGAACATGAACAAAAATGCAAAGGTGTAAATTAATAAAGAAAAGCCTAGGGTTATGGTTTCACTCGCATTCTCTGATTCCCTATGTCTAGTTCCACTTGAATTCCATTATTTTAACCCAATTACCAATCCCTTTGCTAAAACTATTAATCCGTTTGGTCATTCGTGATTAATATTCTTTTTCCTAAACTAACCCCTTGTTTGGTCATGCAAAGAGTTAAAATTCAAGAAAAGCATAAATCACAAAAAGGTTGAATGATTGGAAGACTAAGATTAAGGTTTGGTCATGCAATAATCTAAGTCTCATTTATCCTATAGGTCCACCAATCAACTGCAGTATGATCGTTGATCAATCAATTGATTATAAACATTCATAGGTTTGATCATTCCTAATTATGTGATAAAATCAATAGGATAATTAATTGAACTAAAAATAGAAATTCAAACAAGAAACTAGAACATAAAACTAAGACATAGTATAAGGAATTTCAATTGCAAGATTGACCATAAACCCTAGAAGAGTACTTAATTATACATAGTAAACAATAACATATTCATGAAATTAAGAGTTGAGAATAAAACCCCAAAGATAGAAATGTTGTTGCTCAATCGCTTGAATCTCTTCTCCCCAAAATCTCCTCTGTACATCGTATCTTCCTTAAAAGTGTGTTCATTCTCCTATTTATAACACCACAATTACTTCAGGTGTAAGCATTGAATCTTCAATTTGCAATTTCTTGTTGCCGCCTCTGTGAATCCCAAAATATCACCGCCTTCAGACCACTAGTTCTTGAGCTGTCAGACCTTTTCAATCCTCTCTTTTGCTGATGTTGCCGCCTCAGTATATTGGATGAACTTCTTTTCAATTTCCATTCAACTTGCATAACCTCACTTTTCATATAACTAGACGCCTCCCCGTGCGTTGTACGGGTTCGACGGAATGCGATATATATGCGAATCATGGACGTTGCCAATCATGGATGCTGATATTTAAATACATATTAACAAAGTTATACTACCAATGATTTGTGCCACATTTTGTGATATGAGATAGCTAGAAATGATATAGGTGGAATTATGGTTGTTCCAAAACTCATTGTAATAATTGTGGTGCACATTCTATTATTTTCTTGATTTTAATTGGACATTAGTTGCTGTGGTGCATGCATTTTAATTGGTATGATGGTTTTTGATCTTTTGATCACGCTTCTCGTATTTCACTTTCATCTATATCCCTTAAACTTTGCAAGAAAGAGTAAGTTTACATGTCAAACTACTTGACCACATTTTTTTTATAACAACTGGAAAGTAAAAAATTTAAGTTTTTACTAAAACATGAATTAGTTCACTTCAAATTCAATTATACAAAATCACCAATATTGAGTTTTTAATGATGGATCCAACATAAAATTAGAGGAACAATTGTATGTTACATATAGCTTAATTGGATACAATTATGATACAAAGTTTGGATAAAAGACAAAAAAATCCATTTCAAAATCTAGAGTAAGAGAATGAAGAGTACATCATTTGTAGAACTATATGAGAAATGGAATAAATGATACAATTGTCACTTGCTATTGGCGTGTACACATATCCTTCCCCCATTGCACCTGACCATAGATGACACCACGATGACATAAGGCATGACATTTGTCATTAATAGGGATAATCACGATAGGATAGCTACTAATAGAGATAATCATGATAGGAATAGGTAGTAATAGGGATAACCATGATAGAGAAGCAATGATGATATCATTTGATCATGGAAGGAAGGTTCATGTGATGTTAGAAAGATGTGGTACACTTGTCTCACATGCATATATGACAATGGTTTCTACTGAAGGTGCGTGGAGAAAACACAAGAAGGGGGGTTGAATTGTGTTTTGGATATTTAAAAACTTTCCAAGATGTTTAAATCTTTTCAGAGTCTTTAAAGCACAACGGATTATTCACACAATTAACTTATGGCGTTATGAATGATGAAGGAGTAAATGAGAGAGTGAGAGAGAGAGAAGAACACACAACAATTTATACTGGTTCCCCTCACAAATTGAGAGTACTCCAGTCCCCTTGTTTCCAAGAGAGTTCCACTATAATCACACGGATTACAATAGTTGCTCAAGCACACAAGCTGAAGACTTCCTGCTCTTAGTCACACAAGACATAGAGACTTCCTTGCTTTGATCACACAAGATCAAAGACTTCCTTGCTCAAGCACACAAGCTTGAGACTTCCTGCTCTAAGTCACACAAGACAGAGAGACTTCCTTGCTCTGATCTCACAAGATCAGAGACTTCCTTGCTCAAGCACTCAGGCTCAAGACTTCACTGCTCTAATCACTAAGACTGAGACTTACGTGCTTCTACACTAAGCAGAAGACTTACTTGCTTCTACACTAAGCAGAAGACTTACTACTAACTTAAGAGCTTAAAACTTATTACAAACATAATAACTTCAGAGGCTCTAAGCTAGTTTCTATGCTCACTTCATTTGAGAGATATTATCTATTACAATTCAAATGCTCACTTTCTTCTGAGAGATTTTTCTAATGTTGAGCGCTAGTCTTCAATTCTTTCTTTGGCATATTTATATGAGTTGAGAAAGACAATCAGACATTGGAGAAATTCCCGTTGCAACTTGGACAGCTGTAGACATGAAGATCCGTTGAGTAAAGCCACGTCTTCCTTTGCAGAGAAGCTTCACCTTTGCTGTCTGTCCAATGGTACAGTTATAAGGTACAACTAGCTCCTAGAGAGAGAGAGATCACATCCTTTGTGACCGTTGCATTTTAGTTGACCTTAGAACAAGTCATCAGGCTTGATAAGTTGTAGTTGATGTAGCCTCTGATGACTGGGAATTCCCTTTGCTTCTGATTAACCTTTGATAACTTGGAGTCTGATTGGTCTTTGAATAGTTAGCCTCTGATAGTCTTTAGTAATTCAGATTCTGAACGCCTTCATCCTCTGAATGACTTATGATTATCAGACAGCCTCTGAACTCTTGTAGGCCTCTGAACATCCTTGAGCTTCTGAACTACTCTGAGTCCCTGAACAGCTTTCAGACCTTCTGATCTACCTTGAGCTTCTGAACTTTGTATAGCTTCTGACCACGTTGTAGCATCTGAACTCTTTCAGAGTCTTAAATATTCAGACTTCCATTGGTTTCATCAGAGTTTAAATTAAGTGTGCTCTTGATTAAACGTTGAATTCTCCTGCACTTAATTTAAACATTAGTACCATCAATTGTCCATTTAATACTTTGTTATCATCAAAACTTAAGGGTGTGTATTAACACATATTTTGTTCCAACATCTACGACTACATTTATCACTTGAATAGAGATAATCATGATAGGAATAGGTAATAATAGGGATAATCATGATTGAGAAGCATTATATCTTGAGATCAAAATATCATACTTGACACTCAGAAGAGAGATTTGTAAGCTCTCCCCCTATGTCATATAGATACAAGACAAGTTCGCAAGTTATCTCAGAATCTACATATGAGAATTTGTTCTTTGAGATTATAATTATTTCCCTTTTTCAATATAAGCGCAAAAAGAAAATAATAATTTTTCAATCTTGATTCATAAGAGTTTCAGAGTTTTAGGCATATATTTATATATATTTACGCAATTAATAACCTCTTTTACTCCCCCTTTTGGCATCAGTCAAAAAGAATTAAAGCAAGGAAACACATATGAACATAAATAAGCATATAAATCATAAGGATCAAAGAGTTATAGATAGGCAGTAGTAATAAGAACACATAAGATTAAACAAAAGTGCACAGACATAACACATATAAACAATTAGGGTTGAGGTGGTTGTTGACGAGCAAGAAGTGAAGCCAGCATGGTTTTGATCTCTGCTTGCGAGTCAACAAGAGAGGTAAGTGTGAGCTGTATCTGGCGTTGTTTCTCTTCTTGAGCAGTCAGTCTTGCTGCTATTTCTGCATCAGAAGGTTCAGCATCATAAGGTCTAGCATTAGAAGGTTCAGCATTAGAAGGTCCAGCACTAATCTGTAAGAGTGGTTGACTTTCTTCAGTATCCATACGAGTAGCCTCTTCCTCAACCCATTGATATGTATCATTTTCAGCACTTCTTACAGCCTCAATCACCAGCTGATGATCATCCTCAAAGATTTGTTCTGCCTCTACATATTGTTGCTGCTGACATTGAATAATAAACTCCAGAAAATCTGTGCTTAATTCGTCTTGTATAAAAGGATAATCAGTGATTCTTTTGATGTGAGCACTTATGGAGAATTTGTCAGTGGTAGTGGCGATAGATTCCCTCACGTATTGAACGACTAGAGTCTTTATGGAGGCATTGAAAAATAATCTTGAATCTTGTGAAACTCATTAAAAAGATCATCTGGGTGAATGACAGCTTCATCTCGAAGATATGTCAGATGTGGAAGATCACATTGGAGAGATTCCATAAGAGATGTAACTGACAAGTGTATGACAAGAGGTGTTGATGTTGAGATTGTTGGTGCCATGTTGTGAGTTGGTGTTGAATGGGATTCGTCTTCAATGATATGCTTGGGTGATAGTGATGGAGATTTCCGAGGAGTGGTCAATGGAGAGTATTGTGGAGTAACTGACAAAGGTTGTGGGGAAGTTTGAGTTTGTGGGGAGTGTGGTTGAATTTGTAGTTGGGTTTCTGATGGAGATGGAGACTGAGAAGGTGAGTTGATTTGTTTGTAAAGCCTTCTCAAAGTACGAGGATTCTTAGCAATGGGTGAATTGGAGGATGATTTAGTAGGTGAAACAGCTGATCGCTTGCGGGGAATTCCCTTAGCCAGAGTTTGAAGGTCATCAGAATCCGTTTCAGAATCTGTGACAGCAATGGACTGATGGGTCTGAGTGTTGGCTTCTGGGAGCTTCTCGGAGGGTTGACTCTTTGGCTTCTTGGTGGAAGGTGTTGATTGCTTCTTGGTAGATGTGCTCCTTTGTCGTTTAGGCACATTTTTCATTCGAGGAGCATCTGGAACAACAGACAGAGGAATGAGGATGTTTGTGTCTTGATAAACTTATTGGAGAAAATTCTTAATGACTTCTAGGTCATCAGCCTTGGAGATGATAGGGAGATCTCCACAGTACAATTGTGCTCTAACCACTTCTGACTCAGACGGTGGTGTGGGAACAACCGTTGAAATAAACTTCATGTTTTTCAGAGAGTGGGCATCAAAAACTTCAATATCATCAGATTCACAAAGAGTCAGATATAAGGGTTTGATTAACTCAATTAGATCAGTTCGCTCAAACAGAGCAGATAGAAGACGCGGGTAGACAATATGAATCTTTACAGGGTTATCAGAAATGATTCCTCGAGAAATTTCATTGCACAGATTTGAGAAAGAATAACAAGTGACGATGAGGATATGACACAGTGTCTTTTCCACCAGATCTGGGAATAAGACAATTAATCAATATTCTGAAGACAACATACATTTCATTGGTAAGAACAATGGTTTTTCCATGAAGACCTTTCTTTTCCAGTTTTTTTCCATCCTTTGAGAAGACAGTGGGTTTCAATGATCTTTTCCAGAGCATTTCTGTGAGTCCTAATTCCATCCTTCTCATAATTTTTAATTTGCTTACAAAAATTTGTAGTTCTCAGAAGAGCTGCAAAGTGCCCTTTGAGGATTTTAATTTTCAATCCACCGATGTTGGAGTGGAATTCAGGTTCAAGAAATGGTGGTAGAAATATTTCCTCTCTACTCTTCCCTACCAATTCTGGATGCTTGTTAATCATTTCTTCCTCTTGAGCAGTGGCATACTTTCGATCAAGAACCCAAGATTTCATCCAAAATTCTTGAACCAAATTGGCATAAATTGGTCCGTCTAAAAGATTGAAGTACTGTCCCATGCCTTGAGACGTGAATAGATCTTTGACATTGAACTTATTTGCAGATAAGCTCTTAAAATCAATTTTCTTCTCGCGAATCATTTGAATCTGAGATATTTTCCTTGTTGCCGGATAACCAGAGACCTCAAGATTGTCACCACAATTAGTAATTTGAGGTAGAGGAGTAGACACAGTTGATGGTTGAGATGTGGAAGCTGTTGGAACAAGAAATGAAATCTGGCACGCCCAGGAACTAATGTTGAATACAATGTTCCAACACTTCGGTGAACACAGTGTTGTAACCAATGTTCCAACCTTATACGAAGCAGCAGTAAATATAATCTAAATGACAGAAAACAATAAAAACACAAATGATTTGTTAACCCAGTTCGGCATAAACGAACCTACTCTGGGGGATACCAATCCAGGAAGGAAATCCACTAATGTAGTGCTAGATCTAAGCCCTCAGTAAACGCCCCGTTTACAACTTATATCCTAGACACCTACTTGTGCAACTTCTACTTAAGAACTCCTAAGTATGAGATCACATCTCACCTCCAACTTATCACGCACAGTGATCACAGTAGCACAATGATGATTGCGAAGACACACTTCAAAAACACAAGTTAACTCCGTACTTAAAAGCTTAAGAGTAACTAACACACACAACAAAATCAGTCCTTAGCTTGTGTTATAGAATCCACAAGAAAGGCTCACAAAATAACACAAAACTCAAAACCCTAGAATACTATTCTTCAGTGACGGCTTTGATAACCCTACTGGGTTTTTCGTTCTTCATATATATACTCCAAGCAACACGGGCTGAAGTTCACTTTGGGCTTAGAACACACATTGATCAAGAATCAGAACTAAACACAAAGTTTCCTAAAATGTCAGAACATCTTTAGGAAAATATCTCATCGCTGATTCTGTATAAAAATATACTCCTTGGCACACAAGAGTAAAAACGTGGTTTCCTTTAAAAACACGCTTTCCTTATATAAAACACGCGCGCAAGTCATTTGGACACTGGTTGTACCAATGTTGAAACATTTGGTCCAACATCTTGCTTGTATATTTGTTTTAGCAAAATGTGGCCAATTCAAATATCCAACAATCTCCCCCTTTGGCAAATTTTTGGCTAAAACAATCTGAGATTACTTCAACCATTTCAGAGAGATACACAGAGATGTAATTTCCACAGATCAACATGAACACACAACATATGAAACAGAACATCATTTCTTCAAAGCAAATTAGTCATTTGAGCTCCTCAAGATAAATTGCAGATCAGAAAAAAATAGTATCACTCAGAAATATCAGAGGCATACAACAGCGGAATAGTGAACACAACTAGCCTCACAGGATAAGCCAACAGAGAGAAATGGTCTCTCACACAAACTCAGCCACTTGGGAAAAATAAATTCCCAGTAACTGGATGTTTCAACATTTATCAGAACACAAGCACATGCATAAATCACAGCAAACTTGCTCCCCCTCAACATCAGAATCAGAGCAAACATGAACAAGATCTTTTTCAAAAGAAATTTTTCTCCCTCTGAACATGTTGTCATACTGCTCCCCCTCAAACATGCATCACATATATAGCTACTCATACATGCATAATAAACTACTACTACACATACTAGCAGAATGCTTCAACATCTGATTCCACATCGCACAACAGGGAACATGCACATACTAACATTTTTCTCCCCCTTTTTAGCCACAAAAGTTGACAAATTATCTTCAGGCAGAATAACTAACAGTACCATAAGGACATAAGTGTAGATTATTACAAACCAGCATAGCACAAGGGTGCTCAAATATTCAGGGCAGCGCCCATGATAAGAAAGTCATAATAGAAACATAACAACATAAAACAAAAAACAAAGCAGGAGAATCAATCTTCAGAGCTGCTAGCAGTAGCTTCTTCCTCATCTGTATCACCACCAGATGTTCCAGCACTGGTCTCAACATCATCACCACCTTTGTCAGCACCTTCACCAGTTCCTTCCTCAGCAGCAACTCCAACATTACCTTGCAAATTATCAGCATCTACAGCCACAGAATCTTCCTCATGCTCCAGAGCAACAATCATATCCTCAAAGATCTTCTTCTTAGCATCAAACATCCTGTCCAGCTCCTCTTTCTTTTCATCAAATTCCTTGCAGACATCCTTCAACCCAGCTATAACATCCTTCCTTGTCATTTGCACAGGGGCAGCTTGGGAGGATGTTCCAACAATATCAGGAACATGCTGATTACTAAACAACTTATAGTGGAAAATCAGAGGAGATTCCCTCTTCTTAGCCACATCATCAGAAGACACAATACCTGGATGTTGACTGATAATAATGCCACACAAAAGAGTGGGAAATGCAATAGGTAGACTCACAGCACCAGACTTACCATGCCTCAAGGTTTGATAAAAAATGTACTGTCCAAAATCATATGGAATTTTGTTTGCAACAATGTAAATGAACTTTGCCAAACCTGTTGAGATATCAGAGGTGTGAAGGGTTGGAACCCAGTTCACTGAACCAATTCTGTTCAATAAGGCATACTTCACAGTGAGTTTCCCAGCAGGGACCTTTGCTCTAATGGGCCACGCCTTGACCTGTCCACCAGTAAGAGCCTTGCATAAGGCATTATCAGTGACTTCCACTTCAGCGTGAGGTTTTTCATCTCTGCCCAAATATTTGTTGATCACCTTAGGGGAAAAATTTACCACCTTGCCTCTAACATGCACCTTCTGAAAGTCTTTACTCAGGGGATCATTGCAACCTTCAGGAATATTAACCAGAAATTCCTTGACTAAGCGTTCAAAACAGTCTCCAAAGGCAGTGACTGTTCTCATCAAACTAGCAGCTTCAATAAGCTCCATCACATCTTCACGTTTGAGAGCTTCCTTACCTAACTCTCTCTCCAGGGCCATCCTCCTATGGTAAACAGAATTCCATCTCTGAGCACTGGCAATGGAATGAAAGGACACATTATCCATAGGGGCATCTTCAACAGCAAGAGAAGCCTTCTTGGCACTTTGCTTACTCTTCTTAGCAGGAGGAGGAATAGCTTCAACATACTCTTCAACATTGTATTCAGAATCATCAGAATAAGCAAGCCGTCTCTTCTGGGGCTTGTTCTTACTGGATTTAACAGGGGTGCCTTTGCTCCACCCACGTCCTGGTCCAAACAGCACAGGCTTACAAGATGAGTCCTTCTTCTTTGCAGCAGGGACAATCTTTGTGACAGTAGCTGTCTTCCTTGTACTCCCTCTCAACCTAGTCTTGATAGTGTTCTTCATGACTTGGGCAAGGGGCTCAGTAGGGTAGGTTACAGCATCCACATCAATAAACACATGATCATTATTAACAGTATCCTCAGAAGAATCCTTAGGATTGACTTCAACAGTCTTCTCAATGCTTTCAGATTGTTCTTTGTCAGTAGTGGCATGAGAAGCAGAATTTGTATCAGGTTGAGCCAAGGATGTTTCAACATCCGGCGCAACATCGTTAGGTGGAGGAACACTGGATGTTCCAACATCCTTCACCACATCAGTAACATCACCAGTTGGTTTTTGTGACTCCAACTCAGCATCAACAACACCAGCAGTTTCATCATCAACAATCGTAGGTTTCTCAGCAACATTTGCATCAACAGTAGAAATAACAATATTCTCAACAGACTTCCCTAAAAGATCATCAGATTTGGGATCAACAGAGCCTAGGGTTTTGGGATCTAGGGTTACAGATTTATCAACAGTTCGAGATGTTTCAACATTTGATTTTCCAGAATCAACCGCAACATCAACATTATCGGATGCAAAGGGATTTGGATTTAAATATAAATCCGTCATGGTAAAAGCACACTTAGCCACAGATTTAGTACTCTTTTTCTTACTACCCTTAGTTTTACTAGGAACAGAGATTGGAGACTTACACGTTTTCTTTGCCTTGTCTTTCTTTGCAACAGATTTACTTCGAGTTGAGGGAGTTGATTTTTCTTCCACTTCACTTGCATGTACCGACGTCAATGGGTCAACGAGGGCGATCAAAGAGGATGTTTCAACCTTTGATTTGGAGTGATCGGAAGAACTCTTTGTAGGCGAAGCAGTAGTTTGGTCTTTTCCAGAGGAGGATTTTTGTGAAGTAGACATGGCGGAATGAGGGTTTTGGTGAAGAAGAGTTTTTGTTATTTTACGGTTTGCAGAGAGAGAAGAAGGTTTGAGAAGTTGGAGAGATTGTATGTGGAGACAGAAAAGGAAAATATGAAAAGGTTTAGGAAAGTGTATATTTGATTTCCTTGATTTTCGTGCAGCGCTAAAGTAAGGGAGTTGGTTATAACTGCTGCACCCCCACATAACTGTAATTGCTACAGCTCTTCACATAGGCAAATTCCTAACTTGCCCCTTAATTTCTCAAACTGATTTGCATCCAATACCTTAGTAAAAATGTCTGCCAACTGTTCCTCTGTAGACACATGTTCTAGAGTAACCACTTTGTCTTCAACTAAATCTCTGATGAAGTGATGACGAATATCAATGTGTTTGGTTCTACTGTGTTGAACTGGATTTTTTGAAATATTTATGGCGCTCAAATTGTCACAGTACAATGTTAGAACATCCTGCTCAACATTATATTCTTTCAGCATTTGCTTCATCCACAACAATTGAGAGCAGCTACTTCCAGCTGCTATGTATTCAGCTTCAGCAGTTGATAAAGAGACACTGTTTTGCTTTTTACTGAACCATGAGATCAAATTACTTCCAAGAAAGAAACAAGCACCTGATGTACTTTTCCTATCATCAGCACTTCCAGCCCAATCAGCATCACAATAGCCAATTAGTCTAGAATCATTACCATGTGAGAACAGAATACCATAGTCACTTGTTCCATTCACATATTTCAGAATCCTCTTGACTTGAGTAATATGACTAATCTTGGGCTCTGCTTGGTATCTTGCACAGACTCCTACAGCAAACGTGATGTCAGGCCTGCTTGCAGTAAGATACAACAAACTGCCAATCATACTCCTATAGAGACTTTGATCAACACTTGTACCACTTTCATCCTTAGTAAGCTTTAGATGTGTAGGTGCAGGTGTCCTTTTGTGTGGAGCATTTTCCATTCCAAATTTCTTCACAATGTTCTTGGCATACTTGCTTTGAGAGATGAAGATGGTTTCTTCCATTTGCTTCACTTGAAGACCCAGAAAGTAAGTTAGTTCACCTACAAGACTCATCTCAAATTCAGATTGCATCTGCATAATGAAATGTTGAACCATCTGATCCGACGTTCCACCAAAAACAATGTCATCCACATATATTTGTGCTATCATCAAATTACCCCTTTCTTCCTTAACAAACAGAGTTTTGTCATTCCCTCCTTTTCTGTATCCTTGACTAATAAGAAAATCAGTGAGTCGTTCATACCAAGCCCTTGGAGCTTGCTTTAATCCATATAGAGCTTTCTTCAATTTATAAACGTGATCTGGATGAGTTGGATCAATAAACCCCTTGGGTTGTTCAACATAGACTTCTTCATGTAAGTACCCATTAAGGAAGGCACTTTTCACATCCATTTGGAATAGCTTAAACTTGAGGATGCAAGCTACTCCCAAGAGTAATCTTATAGATTCTAACCTAGCCACAGGAGCAAAGGTTTCATCAAAGTCAAGACCTTCCACTTGAGTGTATCCTTGTGCAACTAACCTTGCTTTGTTTCTAGTTACAACTCCATTCTCATCAGATTTATTCTTGTACACCCACTTTGTACCAATCACATTCAAACCACTAGGTCTAGGCACAAGATCCCATACCTCACTGCGCTTGAACTGATTCAACTCATCTTGCATAGCACATATCCAGAATTCATCAGTAAGAGCTTCCTTTATGTTCTTAGGTTCAAATTTTGAGACAAAACATGAATTAGAGACCACATCAATCGTTCTTCTTGTGGCAATTCCCTGTTCAGGATTACCTATGATGAGCTCCTTTGGATGATTTTTCTGAACCCTTACAGATGGTCCCTTGTTAGTTGGATCATTCTGAGAACCACCTATGAGTTCATCAGCCTGTTCATTTGATTGTTTATCGCTGTTGTCAGCTTCTTCTGATGGTTCAAATGTTGCAGCACCTTGTTCAACATCCTTTGCCTTTTCTGATGGTGAGTCATCCACTACCACATTGATTGATTCCATCATAACTTTGGTTCTTGAATTAAAGACCCTGTAGGCCCTGCTGTTGGTTGAGTAACCAAGGAATATTCCTTCATCACTTTTAGGGTCAAGCTTTCTTCTCTGTTCTCTATCAGCCAGAATATAACACTTGCTTCCAAACACATGAAAGTGTTTTATTGTGGGCTTTCTTCCTTTCCACAATTCATAAAGAGTCATGATGGTTCCTGTTTTTAGTGTGACTCTATTATGAATATAGCAAGCAGTGTTGATTGCCTCAGCCCAGAAATTCAAGGGCAAATTCTTTGCATGAATCATCACTCTAGCAGATTCTTGCAATGTTCTATTCTTTCTCTCAACAACACCATTTTGTTGAGGTGTGATGGGAGAAGAAAACTCATGCTTAATACCTTCTGATGAACAGAATTCAAGAAACTTAGCATTCTCAAATTCTCTTCCATGATCACTCCTAATCCTTATGATTCCACTACTTTTCTCCCTTTGTAATTGTTTACACAATTCTTGAAATACTTCAAAGGTATCAGACTTTTCTCTAATAAAGCTCACCCAAGTAAACCTTGAATAATCATCAACCATTACAATGACGTACCTTTTTCCACCAAGACTTTCTACTTGCATAGGTCCCATTAAATCCATGTGCAATAATTCGAGTACACAGGAAGTAATAGAATGTTGGAGCCTTGGATGCGACATATTGATTTGCTTAGCAATCTGACATTCACCACAAATATGTTTCTCTTCAATATGTAACTTAGGTAATCCCCTGATAGCTTCTTCAGAGATGGCTTTCTTCATTCCTCTGAGATGGAGATGACCAAGTTTCTGGTGCCACAACTTTACTTCTTCTTCCTTGCTTAATAAACATGTGAAAGAGTTAGCTTCCTTTTGAGATGTCCATAAGTAGCAGTTGTCTTTGGACCTTTCCCCCTTCATTATCACCACTCCCTCTTCATTTGTGACAATACATTCAGCTTGTGTGAAATTTACTCTGTATCCTTGATCGCAGAGTTGACTAATACTGATCAGATTAGCTGTAAGACCTTTGACCAATAGAACATTATCAAGCTTTGGTAAGCCATGATTAATTAGCTTCCCTGTACCCATGATTTCACCTTTAGCTCCATCTCCAAACGTAACAAAGCTGGTGGCATAAGGTTCAATATTTTCAAGGAACCTGCTAATTCCTGTCATGTGACGTGAGCATCCACTATCAAAATACCAGTCTTCCCTAGATGAAGCTCTAAATGAAGTATGAGCAATGAGAGCAACACTTTCTCCTTTAGGTTTCCATTCACTTTTAGTTTTCAAAATAGGAGGTTCAGGAGGAGACTCCCTGAAGTGTTTGGGATACCCATAGAGTTTGTAACAGTAAGGTCTGATATGTCCCTTCTTACCACAATGATGACATATCCATGAACGTGATCTGTTCATGTGAGTCTTCTGATGTCGCTTAGGATGTTGAAACATCTGCCTGGGCACTGTGAAGTGATGATTACCTTCAGCAGTCATAAACTTCGTATCTGGATCATACATCTGCCTTTTGTTGAGAGCTTCATAGTCAAGCCCAATGGGTTGTGGCTTAACAACCTGTTTTTCCAGAATCTCATCTAAAGCATGTGTACTATGGTGCATCATTACAACTTGCTTCTTTAAGTGTTCAAGTTGAGAGTTTAATTGAGTTACCTCATCATTCAAAGTTTCTATTTTGGCAAGATGAATCTTCCTTTCAGTCTTTAGTTGAGTAACCAATTTCCTTTCAGCTTCAAGTTGCTCACATACTTCCTCACTTCTTATGCACAGAGACTTAAAAGATACAGCTAACTCATCATATGACACTTCCTCATCAATTGAATCAGTATCAGATTCAACCACTCCAGTTAAGGCAGTTACATGTCTGGCTGCTTCATTCTCAGCTTCTTCTTCAGATTCATCCTCTTCAGACCATGTAGCAGTCATGCTCTTTTTCTGTCTTTTGAGAAACGTGCCACACTCAGCTCTAATGTGCCCAAAACCTTCACATTCATGACACTTTACACCCTTGGATTGTCCCACTTTGTCATCAGTTTTTGTCCTTCTAAAATTGTTTCCAGGTTTGCTGATGTCGAATCTGATGTTTGGAACATTTCCTTTTGACTTTCTATCCATGCGTCTCATAACCTTGTTGAACTGTCTTCCTAGCAGTACCATGGCATCTGAGATACTTTCATCAGTGTCAATGTCATCTTGATGGTCTTCATTATCAGTATTTGACACAAGTGCTATGCTCTTATTCTTGCTACCACTACTTCCAGACCGCTCATTAGCTGACATTTCAAATGTTTGAAGCGATCCTACCAAGTCATCAAGCTTAATAGTGTCAAGTTCTCTAAATTCTTCAATGCATGTGACTTTCATATCAAACTTCTTTGGTAAAGATCTCAGCATTTTCCTCACCATTTTCTCTTCTGAAAGCTTCTCACCTAAAGCATCAAACGTGTTGGCATAATCTAGAATAGTCATATGAAATTCATGCACACTTTCATCCTCCTTCATCCTGAGTTCTTCAAACTTTGTAGTGAGCATCTGTAGTCTAGAATTCTTTACTTTCGATGTTCCCTCTTGAGTGGTTATCAGGATTTCCCAAGCCTCTTTAGCAACTTTGCAACGTTTAATTAGTCTGAACATATTTTTATCAACTCCATTAAACAATGCATTCAACGCTTTTGAATTTCCAAGAGCCAATTCATCTTCCTCTTTAGACCACTCACTTTCAGGCTTCAGCTCTTCCAGTTTCTTTCCATCTTTGTCCTGCAATACTGGTGCTTCCCATCCAATTAAAACTGCCTTCCATGTTTTGCTGTCAATAGACTTTAGAAAAGCTTCCATACGGGACTTCCAGTAGTCATAATTAGTTCCATCCAACAGAGGAGGTCTATTCACGAACCCTCCTTCTTTCTCCATTTCTACCAGATGTATACGCCCTGAATCTCACCCAATCCAGAACAGGGTGCCTGCTCTGATGCCAATTGAAATCTGGCACGCCCAGGAACTAATGTTGAATACAATGTTCCAACACTTCGGTGAACACAGTGTTGTAACCAATGTTCCAACCTTATACGAAGCAGCAGTAAATATAATCTAAATGGCAGAAAACAATAAAAACACAAATGATTTGTTAACCCAGTTCGGCATAAACGAACCTACTCTGGGGGATACCAATCCAGGAAGGAAATCCACTAATGTAGTGCTAGTTCTAAGCCCTCAGTAAACGCCCCGTTTACAACTTATATCCTAGACACCTACTTGTGCAACTTCTACTTAAGAACTCCTAAGTATGAGATCCCATCTCACCTCCAACTTATCACGCACAGTGATCACAGTAGCACAATGATGATTGCGAAGACACACTTCAAAAACACAAGTTAACTCCGTACTTAAAAGCTTAAGAGTAACTAACACACACAACAAAATCAGTCCTTAGCTTGTGTTATAGAATCCACAAGAAAGGCTCACAAAATAACACAAAACTCAAAACCCTAGAATACTATTCTTCAGTGACGGCTTTGATAACCCTACTGGGTTTTTCGTTCTTCATATATATACTCCAAGCAACACGGGCTGAAGTTCACTTTGGGCTTAGAACACACATTGATCAAGAATCAGAACTAAACACAAAGTTTCCTAAAATGTCAGAACATCTTTAGGAAAATATCTCATCGCTGATTCTGTATAAAAATATACTCCTTGGCACACAAGAGTAAAAACGTGGTTTCCTTTAAAAACACGCTTTCCTTATATAAAACACGCGCGCAAGTCATTTGGACACTGGTTGTACCAATGTTGAAACATTTGGTCCAACATCTTGCTTGTATATTTGTTTTAGCAAAATGTGGCCAATTCAAATATCCAACAAGAAAGGTTTTCCAAACAAACCCTATGAACTTATGAGATTTTGATGATAACAAAGTAATATTGCTAAGATGGAGAACACTAATAATTTACTTGAGTGTGCAGAAAGAAAGAAGATAGAATCTGAGAAGTTAAGAATAGAATATAAGCATCTGAATGACTCAGATGGTCTGAGTTCACCAAGAAGCGCTTTACAACCTTTCAGAGGACAACGACTCTCAGAAGCCAGAAGAGCCTATCAGAAGCCATACAGTATGCACTCAGAAGCTACGACGATCTTAATATCAACAACTCTGATAAGGCCACGTCTCAGGATATTCCCGTTATGCTTAAAGATACGACGAGATGACCAATTCAAAGGCAAATCCATGTCATCTAAATCAGTCAAAAAGGGAGATGAAGACAACGGTAAAATATTACCTCTTCTGTGCAAACATCTACCTTCGAGGAACAAAGGAGCAGAAGTTGTTTGCCTATTTTGGGAAAAAGACAAAGATAATTTTCCAGGCAAATTGTTGTACTTTCAACGGTCATATTTCAAACATCTCTATTCAAACTGTCTATAAATTGAAGACCTCTTTGAATGGACAAAGTGTCGAGAACGAACCAGTGCAGAAAAAGAAAAGAAAGATAGAAGAATTCGTTGAACACAAAAGCTCCTATCAACTTCACAAAGAAGGGTTCTCACCAAGAGCTTAAAAGAAGATATCTGCACAAGACTACAACTCTGAATTGTTTGAATTCCAAAATCAAGACTTTGAGTTTTGATTACATTTGTAATAGAGTTTAGTCAATAGGTGTAATTTAAGCTAGTCTCTCGCTTTAGTGCTTGAGCAAATTGGAAGTCTCTTGCTTGTGTGCTTGAGCATTTGGAAGTCTCTTGCTTGTGTGCTTGAGCATTTTGAAGTCTCTTGCTTGTGTGCTTGAGCAATTGTGTAATCTTGTGTGATTATAGTGAACTCTCTTGTATATACAAGGGGACTGAAGTACTCTCTTTTTGTGAGGGGAACCAGTATAAATTTTCTGTGTTCATCTCTTCCTTACTCTCTCTGTTTTACTGATTGTTGTTTTGATTCCTCCGCTGCAAAATAGACTATGATAGATTCGTGAATCTAGAAGAAAAAAAATTAAATTGTCAAAACACAATTCAACCCCCCTTCTTGTGTTTTTCACACCTTCAATTGGTATCAGAGCTCCGGTTCTGTTACTAATCACTTTACAGTGAGACAGTAGATCCTGAAAAACACTGTGTCTAAGTTACCACATCCTTCAAATGAAGATTTTACCAACCTTAGTTGGTGGAAGCAAAATTTCTATGGTAACAATGAACAAGATAGAGAAGATAATTGTTCAGACAGAAAGGAAAAAGAAATTCATGAAGAAAGCTCATCCAACGCTAACAACAAAGAAAGCTTTATCAATGGAATGATAAATCAAGTCAAAGGGATGTACAACCTCTGTTGGACAAATGAAGAAAGCTCCAAGTATGAAGAACAAATCAAGGCAGAAACCTTGATTCAACAATATGAGCTATTCATCATGGAAGAAGATGAAAACATTGAAGAAATGTTCATAAGGTTTCAAAACCTTATAGATAGTCTAAAAGCAGTAAAAAGACACTACAACAAGACTGATCAGATTTTGAAAATCCTACAAAGCTTGCCACGTGAATGGGAACATGTGTCTACAAGAACTGAAGAAAAAGAAGACATTGACAAAATGTGTCTTGAATCACTGATAAGTTATCTTAAAAATCATGAAGTGGTTTTAAAAGATAGAAGTGATAAGAAAGACAATCTTGTCAAAGAAGAAAAGGGAGCATCAGAAGAGCAAAGCTATGAATTTGGAAATGAAGAAGATCTTGTTCAACTGATAGAATGGGTGGAATGCAACCTTCACATAAAAGGAAAGTCTCAAAGAGCCAAAGCAAGAAGGAGGAGAAAGATGTCTACCAGAACTTGTCCTAGAAGATCAGAATGACGACTACCTTGAAAATTTCACAAGAAAATTTCAAAGGTGGGAGCTCTTAGAAGAGAAAGAAAAGTCAGTAGATGGTCAAAGCTCAACCTGGGAAGAAATCAGCAGATTCTCTAGTGATGAATCAGAGGATGAAGGTAATCTGGAACTAATGGCAAATGATGACCTCTCAGACTCAGAAGATAATTCAGAACTAGAGTCAGAAGAATTTCAATAGGTAATCAACTTTCTATCTTCTAATCAGCTTTGTGGAGTATGTTTTAGAATGTTATCTAAGCTTTCTACAGTCTCACAAAACTGCAAAAAGATAGAAGAAGATAACAAGTTGTTCAGTGAACAATCAAATAACTTTGAAAAATTATACATAGATTCCTTAAGTAAAATTAGGGAACTAGAAGAACATTGTGCTACTTGTGATAAATCTCATATTAAACACAAAAGTGCTTACCAAGAGGTTTGTGATAAGTACACTGAGCAAACTAGATTCAATGTCATACTTCCACATCTTTATTCCTCCTTCATATCTAAAAGAGCAAAGGAACCAACTACATCTTTTGAGTGCTATCAAAATTTCAGAGGGTTAGTCTGGAAAGAGTCGGAATCTAAGATTGAAAAATCAGAGAATCAGAATATTTCAGGACCATTAACCTCTGAAATAAGAAAGCTACAAAGTCTTAGAAATAAGGCTCAAACTTCTTATGATTCAAGTGGTAAGAATCAGGAAGACTCAGAAGGTGTACACAGGATAGAAAGCTCTAAGACTAACCCAAAAGGACCCATCAGAAAATGGGTACCAAAAGATAAAAGTATTCTTATTGCAGATCTTCCAAGAAGAAACAAGGGAATTCCCAGCTCATGGAGACACATCACTTATAAAGGACAAGAAGCTGTCATTTTCAAGGATTATATCGATAATGAAAAACCTATACTTGATATAGAGGAAAATGAAAATGAGCTCAACTATTAGTCAGAATCTGATAATGACTCAGCAAGAAGTGAATCAGAAGCTGGTGAATATGATCCCTATGGACATCTCAACAAAGAAGATGAAGATACATCATGGTGGGATGATGATCTCGACCATGATTGGTAGAGAAGACTCGGAGTGAAGGACACAACCATTCAGAACCATAAAGAGGTAAAAAGAGTTGCATCAAAATCTGAATGGAAATCAACCAAGAGGCATAATCTTAAATGTCAAAAATTCAAAGGTGCCTCAGTGTCCTCAAGGCTCAGAATAACAGGTACGTGAGAATTCAATCAATTGCCAAAAGAAATTAAGATGTGTGATCACAGTACTTAAGTAAGCAATTCTGTTGCTGCCACAACTATTACCTAGAAAAATCTCAGCCTCTGAATGATATCAGAAGCAGCTATCCAAGATCCTCTGATAGACAACTATGCCTCTGAGAAGCAATCAGACTCTGAGATGTTTAGTATTCCAATGCTATAAGTGGCTTTGACACGGATGCGGAAAAGGTTAAGTTTCTTTTAAATTTGACTATTCTTCGCCTAAGTGACAGTTGCTAAATACGTGATTCACCACGTGTCTTAATTTTAATTGGATGATAATGCAGTTAATGATGAAAAACTTCTGAATTCTAAATGTTAAGGCTTTCCCGCCATTTTTATCAAAACCGTATGCATTATATTTTTCAATAAATAGTCGCATCATACACGATCACACACTTTACTCTCTCTCACTTCATATACCTAGGTTGTTTCGGTTTCCTAGAACTTGTTACAATCCTTTCTTTACCAAAATTCTCAAAGAACTCTGATAATCAAAAATCTTTCTCAATGGCCTCATCATCCTCTCAACAACAAAGAGATATCTAATCCATTGCTGTATGTGAAAGAATTCCTGGAGCCTTTCAAAGCGCTTTGCAATGCGATGACGACAAGTTAGAAATTCTCTGCGAACAAGTTGTTGACTTCAGAGAACTCGATTGCAATGGTCAAAAATTGAAAAGGAACTATCTATCAACTTTGGGAATGAGAAGGTATTTTGATTTGTTGATTAGTCCGACCTTTCCAAACCTAACTAAGCATTTTTGGAGAAAAGCGCATATTTATGACAGAGTAGCGGCCATCAAGGAAGAGCAAGAAAAGGTCAACAAGAATCAGGAACTACGAGGGCATCCAGGAAGTGAAATAGGGTTGAAGAAATTCACTTCCACTGAGATCAGATCAAATATAGCTGGGGTGGATGTTGCAATCACAGTTAATCACATTGCAAAATTATGTGGATTAGAGCTCACCGGAGTCAAGCTGAGAGATATTCCCATAGATGTAGATCTCAAAAGAAGGATAAGGAATGAGATGACAACCAAAGATGGAAACACTCTAAATGCATCTGGAAGAACTCATCTGGAAATTTTTCATGCTGCTATTTCTCCAACAAAGAAGTTCTCAGAAACTCTTACATGGGAGCATCAATTGTTTATCAAATGTGCAATGAACAACAAACCCTTCAATGTCGCTGATTTTCTCTTCAAAGATCTTTGTAAGAACATAGCTGAAGGGTTAAATGGAGAGAAAATCATCATGAGACATCCAAGACTTCTATCTGAGTTATTTTATCAATCTGGTTTCGTTGATTGTCTTGATAGAACTGTTCCTGCTCTGGTACAACTCTGTCTTCCACCAGCAAAGCTTAGTCTGAAATTTCTAGAGAAAATTGGAGCCATTGAATTTCTGAATAAACCTACATGCTCCATCTCCCAAATTGAAGAAAACCCAGAGAAGCTTAAAGGATTTCCTTGCATACTTCAAGAAAAGGTTGAAGCCATTTTTCTGAAGTACAAAGAAGCTCTGGATAAAGAAATGAGAATCTCTCTCGGAATGTCCAAGAAAAGGAATATGCAATCTACAGCTGAGTGTTCCAAGTCCGCCAAGAAGGCCAAAATTGATGATTCAGAAGCGATCAATCAAGAAGAGGAGAAATCAGAAGCTGTTGAGAAGGACTCTGCTTCTGATAAAGGTAAGATCACTGAATCTAATTTAGTTCATTCTCCAAAACCCTCATCTCCCAAAGAAACATCTTCAAAATCTGATTCCACAATAAACCCAGACACTCCATCTGCTGAGAACATGGCTAAAATAATGTTCTCAGAATTAGATGTCACTAAAAATCTTGACTTTATAAATGAGCCTACCCAGAATCCCATACTTGACCATCAAGTACCTCCACCATCCCAATCTGAACCTTCATCATCACACCAAGACATAAATGACCAACATCCTCAAACTCAACCAAAAACAAACCAACTCTCCTCAGACCAACCTAATCAGAGTCTTGTCATCTCAACCTCTCAATCACACTCATTAGAATTAGATCCACCACTAATTGAGCATAACTCAAGAAGTTTGTCATCATCAAAAAGGGGGAGATTGTTGAGGCAAAATCCCAAATTGATGTTTTAAAGATAACAAACCTCTTAATTATTTTTAAGTGTAATTCTAATCTTTTTGGTATCTAACAAGTGCTCTTGAGTGTTTAATTAAGCTAGGAACAATTGAGCTATTTAGATCAAATATCATGTTTTTATTTTGATAAAAACAAAAGCCTGGAGAACGGTCTCAGATTGATCTCTGAAACCTACGCAACATCATTTTCACACAATCAAGGCAAAAGGACTTATGGATAAGTCAACCATGTACAAGACAAATGATCACTTTTATCTTGGGCTTCACTCACAAAATCTCTACAGTCCAAGAGATTATTTAGGGCAAAGGTTTCTCTCATGAATAGAGAACTTACTATTTTTACCAAGTTCTATGTTTGAACATGTGAAGATTGAACATATGACACAAGGATATTTTTATACTCAATTAATGGAACTGATCTTGTATGGACCATGGAAAATAAGACAGCACAACCTAGTCTTGAAATTGACTTGTACTTTAAAGGAATAAAGAAAGAACATTCTCCAATGTTGTTTCTCTTTCTCTATGACACTTGTACTTGCAACAAAGACATTTTGGAACATCAAGTACAACCTCCAGCTGCTGTTGTTATCCATAAACAGCTGGCCTTTTCGTGCTCTAGCTTCTTTGCTTCAAAAGGAAGAAATTCATTCACGCCAGAATTTGGAGAACGGTCTCAGACCAATGCTGGAAAGAGAAAATATTCACTTGGAGTGACACCAGCTTGCATACAGCTGTTCAAAGGTTATCCAAAAGCTGCAAAACGGCTATACTTGTTTGTTAAGCAACATACATCAACATTACAGCTCAACAACAGCTATCCATACGCTCCTCTTTCAAAAGTCAGAAGAAGAAACTTTGGAGATCAATCTCAGACTGATCAGTTTTCTTCAAAATACATAAGCTGTCATTATGCAGAGCTACTAGCCGTTATTTTCAAGCTTCTAACGGATATACTTCGTGGCCAAGACTCCCTGATCATCACTCATCTATATATAGAGGTCCTTGGCAACTTTGAAGAGCAAGAGTCTCCACTACAACTTCAACACTTGTTTTGTGATACAAGTTTTTATCAAGAGCTCTTCTTTCTCTCTCACTCAGATTTGTAATTTATATATATAGGATTGTCGCGGTGATTTTTGGATGTCGAGTTATTAATTAACTTCGAATCGCAATTTTAATATTCCACCACCGATCTTTAATTTATCCGAGGGAAAGGGAAAAAGTTCGAAAAAAACCCTATTTTTTAGAGAACAAGATTCGGGGGTTAGTTATACGAAGGGAAGGTATTAGCACCCTAAGTATCTATAGTACTCTATAGGAACCTCTTGTTTTTATTCTAACTTTGCGCTTAATTTTAATTGATTTAGAAAAATGTATAAGTATGGGAACTAAAGTGATGATAAAAAGTTTAAAGTGATGGAAAAGGAAAAATGTTTTTGTTGATTTTATTTGATTGGAGAGACAAGTCTCATGCCTACGTACCCGAGGGATCAAACCACCGTAGTTCGGGGTAAAAGTCGAGTAAATTTGTTTGTTTGATTTTAAAGTTTTGAAAATGGTTTTAAAAGACCAAAAGCCAAAAGTGGCAAAATGTGAGTTTGATTGATGTTAATTTGTGAAGAGGGTCTATATGGTTAAATTGATTGAAGTTTGATTATGAAAATAAGACGCGGACACTTGGTTTAAAAATCCAAGGTTTATTAAGAAAAGGTTGAGTGACAAAAGACACTTGGTTTGAATTCCAAGGTTTTGCGATAAAAAAGAGTCTTGGTTTAAAATCCAAGGTTTTCGCGTTAAGAAACGTTTGGTTTAAAGTCCAAAGTTTTTGAAAAGTGTATGATGACAAAATATTTTTTATGCTTGATGATGTTGAAAAAAGATTGTGTTGATATTTTTTTTTTAAAGAGGTTTTGACCTCATTTTTGAGAATAAGTGACTAATTATTTTTGAAGAGGTGTTGACCTCGTTTTTTTTTATTCAAAAGAAACGGACAATAGCTAACGTGCGAAAAGAACGATATTAACATTATACTAAATAAGCGCGAAGACGAACCGTAATGATATTTTGACCAAAACGGTGTCTTTTCCCTCGGAATTTAATATTTCGCATATTGACGGAATGCGATAAAAAATAAATATGCATGAGATGCAATTTTTCATTTATGAGTACATTGGCCTAATCACACTCTAAAATCTTTGCAAGAAAGTAAATATGAAATGATGCAAGAGAGGGGGTATGCTATGCACTTTTATTTAGAATTTACACTTGACCTAATTACATCCTAAACTCAAGAACAAAGATAAACGGCAATTAATAAGCGATAAATACTCAATATTGTGATAATAACGATTTTACAAAAATAAAGGTAAAAAATGATAAATAAATGGATATAATGAAATAATATGATATGCATGGATAAATAACATAAATAAATAAATAAATACGAAACTAAAAGATGAAAGTAAGCCTCGACATCATGCTTTACAAAGCTGAAAAAATAGCTAAAATAGCTTATGCCAAAAGCACTTATCTCATAAGCTTAAAAAATAAAATTAGCTAAAAATAAATAAAGACACAAAGTAATATTAACAACTTTTAAATATCAAATAAATAGGAAAATGAAATAAGCCTCAACATCATGCTTGATTGACTAAAATAAAAGCTAAAATAGCTTATGCCAAAAACACTTATCTCATAAGCTAAAAAATAAAATAAAATTAAAACAGGGGGTGTGAATCAGTAAAACGAAATAAACAGGGGGTGCTAATAGCAGCAAAACAGTAAAGCCCAGTCTAACAAGGCCCAAGGGCGCCGCATTTTCGCCAAACAGGGAAAAATAAGAGATCTGGGCCGTCTGATTGATCAGACGTCCCTGATCTGATCAAGAGGAAATTATGATGGAGTGATCATGAGCGTTTGATCAGATCAGACGGTTCTAGGTGCGCTGGTGCACCGTAAGGCCATAGACGGGCACACACCAGATCGGGTCAGGGTATATATACCCAGGAAACCCTAAAAATTTTCATTTTTCCACTTTTTCTTCCTCCTTCTCCGCCGGCCAATCTTCTTTCTCTCTCTCATCTAATCCCCATTTTTCGAAACTTCTAACATCAAATCTACACAAAATCAACTTCCAAACCCAACTATAAACTCGAAATGATCAAAACAAAAACCTATAAGCCGGATCGAACCAAAAAAAGATGGAAAGAAAAAAACCTTTTAGTGTTGGATTAAGCTACTGATCTCTTGCTTCCGGTTCGGTTCGTTGTTTTTTTGAAAAAAAAGGAGGTGTTTTTCGTTTCTGATTTTCGATTTCTGGGTTGCTTTTTGTGGTTTCGATTCGTTTTGGTTCCGATTATTTTGATGGTTTGGTTCTGATTTAGGTATGAATGGTTTGGTTCTGATGATTTGAAAAGAAAAGGTTTGTTTTGGTATTTTTTCAGTTCTGGATTTGGATTTGATGTGGGTTTGGTGTTATGGGTTTATGTTATGAGTTTTTGATTTTTTTGATTTTGGTTTTTGATGGATGGTGATGAAGAATTTGGGTTCTGTTTTTCTGGTTTTCTTTTTGGATTTGGTTTGATTTTCTGATTCAGAGAAGGATGAATTTTTTTTTGTGGCTGAGTTTTCTATCTCCTCTGCTCATTCTACTCCTGTTCACTATATACCCAAAGCTAGGGTTTTCAAAACTCAAAAAAGGGAACAAAGACTGGATTATGGACAAACAAGTACACTCTGCAGAAAAGCATGTCCCTTGCGTGTGGAGGGAGAAGTTGACTTTGGATTTTCTGATTTTTTTAATCAGAAAAAAAAAGGACAAAATACAATAAAATAATAAAATTAATTAAATATATAAAAAAACGAAAATAAAAACGAAAACAGAAAAATGAAAAAGATAAAAATAAAATAAAATTAAAATAAATAAAAAATAAAAATAATAACAATAATAATAGAAAAAAAAGAATAAATATAAAAGAAACAAAAAATGAGGTATTTTAAAATACCTCTCTGTCGAAATTTTTCTCGAATCTCCTAACAAACGAATCATTTTTTAAAAAATTCATATGTTGACATTTCTCGAAAAATGTAGCGATTATTCAGGACAAAAAAAAGACTCGATGAAAAATGCAAAAATAATATGGTAAAAAAATGGGGTATGACAGATGCCCCTATTTAAGTTTCTTCCATCGGAGATAAAAAGAAAACGACGATTTTTGATGATGTTTTTGTTTTGATTCGTCGATGGAGGAGACTTAAATACAGAGTACACCATTTTTCGACCGGACCAAACTATAAAATGTTATGATATGATGTTATGAATGTTATGCTTATGAGTGTTAAATCTACAAAGTGTTTGAATGTAATGAAGATTATTTGACAGAAGTGATGAAGACAGAAAGCGATAAAGTCCTGTGTACGGACAGAAGTAAAAACTGAAAGCGATAAAGTCCTGTGTGCGGACATAAGCAAATAAAGTCCTGTGTGCGGACAGAAGTAAAGACAGAAAGCAATAAAGTCCTGTGTGCGGACAGAAGTAAAGACTGAAAGCGATAAAGTCCTGTGCGCGGACATAAGCAGATAAAGTCCTATGTGCGGACAGAAGTAAAGACAGAAAACAATAAAGTCCTGTGTGCGGACAGAAGTAAACACAGTGTCCACCAACATTGTGGGATGGTAAGAACACAACGAGGAAATAAATGGTCTGCTGTCATTGTGGGAGAGCGAGACATGGCAAGAATGTGTATTTGTCTGGACCAGACACACTGGAGATGACTTCTTTTGGGGAAATTAACTGTAAGTTTGCAGTTGATTGTTTGCAAAATCTGCTACTTTGAATATGTTTGATGGAGGCATCTCTGGACCAGACTCACTGGGGATGGCTCTTTTTTGTATGAATGATAGAGACATCTCTAGACCAGATACACTGGGGATGACTCTTTTTTTTTGTAATGCATGATTGATGGAGACATCTCTGGACCAGATACACTGGGGATGACTCTTTTTTGTAATGTATTGAAGCAAGACACATGATGGTCAATGTTGTATGTGTGAATGATTTATGTGCTTGTTGCATGTAAATATGAATGTATGTGTATGTATGAATGTATGTATGAATGTATGTATGTATGTATGTATGAATGATTGTTATGAAGCTTGTATTTGTATGATTGAATGATATTTGTACACAACTGGATGAGACAAAAGCTTGATCAGAAAAGAAGAGCATTGGGCCGACGCATCCGTGCAACCACTCGATAGTTCTCCACTGGGGACAGCACCCCTACATGTGAAATAAATCAAATCTTCGGGGTAAAACCCGGTATGATATGTCATGTTAAGAATGATTGCTTCTCAGGGTAAAGCCCATTGGTCAGAGGTTTGGCAGAAGTCGCCATTTTGTACACTGAAACCGAATATTTTCTCCTGGTCTTGTTTCAACAGTCATGCTTTTGCTTTTCTTTTTTGAAATTCCTAACTTTTGCCTGGATAGCCCTTTCAGGTTTTCAATCCACCGGGAATATATTTCTTTTATTGTTTTGCCCCTAATTTTTGCCTGGACCGCCCTTTCGGGTTTTCAACTTAGCGAGCTTTTTAGCAATGACCATATTTGCCTTGTTGAATCTGTCTGTTTTCGGAACAATGTTGATATATGCTTGTATGACTCATGAATCTAAGAAATATGTTTGTCATTTATATTTTTCAAAAAAAAAAAAGAACTACTAAAAAAACTTTAAATTATTTTTTTGAGTTTTTGCTTCAAGTACTTTAAATTGAGAGAGGGAGAAACAAAATTGCAAATAAATTTGAATTCCAAATAGAGGGCACAGGCTCGAATTTGATTAAAAGAGTGGCGATTGGCGAAAAGCACAACCCCACAGATCGTTACAAAGATGAAAAATGGTAATTGGGTGGGAAAGGTACGTTAAACACAATGATCGCTATTCTCCCTAACAACTTTGAATTTGCAGTCTAAAATGCTGTAAGCCAAAGATATTCTGTCAATCGAGGTACTCTGAGTAAGTGATGCCTGATCCGATGCAGTTACTTGTCTTATTCCTTAACTTTTGCATAGATCGCCTTTTCAGGTTTTCGACCTATCAGGATATTATTTTCTGTTTATGTCTCTAATTTTTGCCTGGACCGCCCTTTCGGGTTTTCAGCCCACCGAGACGCTCATTTTTGCCTAAGCCGCCCTTTCGGGTTTTCAACTTAGCGAGCTGTTCTTTTATTTTAGACAAAGTATTTCTTGACTGCATCGGCATTTACAGGACGAGGGAGCTCATCACCATCCATGGTTGCGAGAGTCATAGCACCACCAGAAAAAACTCTTTTGACAACATACGAGCCTTCATAATTAGGCATCCACTTGCCCCTAGAATCCGGCTGAAAAGACAAAATCTTTTTGAGCACCAGGTCACCTTCATGGAACTCACGGGGTCGAACCTTCCTGTCAAAAGCCTGTTTCATTCTTCTCTGATATAACTGTCCATGACATAAAGCCGCCATGCGTTTCTCCTCAATTAAATTCAATTGGTCATATCTATTTTGGCACCATTCGGCCTCGGCCAACTCAGTTTCCATTAAGACTCTCATTGATGGGATTTCAACCTCTACGGGGAGTACTGCTTCCATGCCGTATACTAAAGAGAAAGGGGTTGCCCCTGTCGAAGTACGAACTGAAGTACGGTATCCATGTAAAGCAAAAGGTAACATTTCATGCCAATCTTTGTAAGTGACCACCATTTTCTGCACGATCTTCTTGATGTTCTTATTTGCAGCTTCAACTGCGCCATTCATCTGAGGCCGATAAGGAGATGAATTATGATGCTCAATCTTGAACTCGTCACACAGATCTTTCATCATTTTGTTATTCAAATTTGTCCCGTTATCTGTAATAATCTTGTTAGGAACACCATAACGGCAGATAATATGGTTCTTGATAAAACGTACGACCACCTGCTTGGTCACATGGGCATAAGACGCCGCCTCAACCCACATGGTGAAGTAATCAATAGCCACTAAGATGAAACGATGTCCGTTGGAAGCCATTGGTTCAATCCGACCAATCATGTCGATACCCCACATGGAGAACGGCCAAGGAGAAGAGAGAATATTCAGAGAAGTTGGCGGTAGATGTATCTTATCCGCATAAATCTGACATTTATGGCATTTCCTGGCATGTTTGTAACAATCAGACTCCATTGTCAACCAATAGTAGCCGGCTCTTAACATTTTCTTGGCCATTGTGTGTCCATTAGGATGGGTTCCGAATGAACCTTCATGTACTTCCTGCATCAATAGATCAACCTCATGTTTGTCCACACACCGCAGCAGGACCATATCAAAATTTCTTTTGTATAACACCTCATCATTCAGGAAGAAACTATTGGACAACCTTCTCAGAGTCTTTTTGTCCTTGCTAGATGCCCCAGGGGGATATTCTTGCTTCTGAAGGAACATCTTGATATCATGAAACCAATGCTTGTCATCCACCACTTCCTCAGTTGCAAACACATATGCTGGTCTCTCAAGGCACCGAATACCGATGGTTGGTATCTCGTTCCGGCGATTAACTCGGTACATTGAAGATAGAGTGGCCAAAGCATCGGCCATTTGATTCTCGTCACGAGGAATGTGATGTAGCTCAACTTTATTGAAGAAAGTTAACAACCGTCTTGCATAATCTCTGTAAGGAATCAAACCAGCATGGCGAGTCTCTCATTCTCCTTTGATCTGATTAATCACAAGAGCTGAGTCTCCATAAATGTCGATGTTTTTGATTCTTAAGTCAATAGCTTCTTCAATGCCCATGATGCAAGCTTCATATTCTGCAATATTGTTAGTACATTCAAACTGTAATCTCGTAGTGAAAGGAATGTGAGCACCTTTAGGGGTAACAATGATTGCCCCAATTCCACTACCGTAGAGGTTAACGGCCCCATCAAATATCAAATCCCACTGGGATTCAGAATCTGGCCCCTCGCCAAACACCGGTTCATCGCAATCCTTCATCTTCAAATACATGATCTCTTCATCTGGAAAATCAAACTTGATTGGCTGGTAATCTTCAACTGGTTGGTGAGTTAAATGGTCAGCAAGAATACTACCCTTGATTGCCTTTTGGGTACGGTACTCAATATCGTATTCGGATAACAACATCTGCCAACGGGCAATTCTTCCGGTTAGAGCTGCCTTCTCAAAAATGTACTTAATTGGATCCATTTTGGATATCAACCAAGTAGTATGATTAATCAAGTAATGCCGGAGACGTTTGGCAGCCCAAGTCAAAGCACAACAAGTCTTCTCAAGCATGGAGTATCGAGATTCACAATCTGTGAATTTCTTACTCAAATAATAGATTGCGTGCTCTTTTCTATTGGTTTCATCCTGTTGCCCCAGCACACAACCCATAGATTCCTCTAGCACGGTTAAATACATGATGAGCGGTCTTCCTTCGACTGGAGGGATAAGGATCGGAGGTTCCATTAAATACTCTTTGATACTGTCAAAAGCCTTCTGACAGTCCTCTGTCCAAACAATCCCTTGATTTTTGCGAAGCAATTTGAAAATCGGCCCACATGTGGCAGTCATATGGGAGATGAATCTAGAGATGTAATTTAGTCGACCCAGGAAACCTCTAACTTGCTTTTCTGTTTGTGGAGCTGGCATTTCTCTGATGGCTCTGACTTTGTCTGGATCTACCTCGATACCCTTTTGACTAACAATGAACCCCAAGAGCTTTCCGGATCTAACACCGAAAGTACATTTGTTGGGATTTAAACGGAGACGATATTTCCTCAACCTTTGAAACATTTTCGATAAATACTCCACGTGCTCTTCTTCAGTACCCGATTTGACAATCATATCATCTACATATACCTCAATCTCTTTGTGCATCATGTCATGAAAAAGGGTGGTCATGCCCCTTTGATAAGTAGCACCCGCATTTGTTAGACCAAAAGGCATTACTTTGTAACAGAAAGTGCCCCAAGGTGTAATGAAAGCGGTCTTCTCTCTATCTTCAACTGCCATCTTGATCTGATTGTACCCGGAGAAACCATCCATGAAGGAGAAAACCTTGGATTTAGCTGTGTTATCGACCAATACATCAATGTGAGGCAAAAGAAAATCATCTTTCGGACTAGCTTTGTTCAAATCTCTGTAATCAACACACATTCTGACTTTGCCGTCCTTCTTTGGAACCGGTACTATGTTAGCCAACCACTGAGGATATTCTGATGTAATAAGAAAACCAGCATCAATTTGTTTTTGTACTTCTTCTTTGATCTTGAGAGCCATATCCGGATGAGTTCTTCTTAACTTTTGCTTTACCGGAGGACATTCTGGCTTCAGAGGCAAATGATGTTCCACAATTTCGGGATCTAAACCGGGCATATCCTGATATGACCAGGCGAAGATGTCAACATACTCTCTGAGTAAAACGATCACCCTTTCTTTGACAGATGCTTCTAAGGATGCCCCAATCTTGATTTCTTTCTTTCCTTCACCGGAACCTAAATCAATTAACTCCACATCTTCCTCATGAGGCTGGATGACTTTCTTCTCTTGGTCTAATAGTCATTTGATCTCATCGGGGATCACTTCATCCTCTTCCTCTTCAGCCTCGTAAACAGGGAACTCAAAGTTGGGAGAGGGCCTAGGAACATTGTGTTCAACGGGTTCATTGATGCTTAATCTGCATATGATTTATGATTGATTTTATTAAATAAAAGAATGCAAACCTTTTGAAAAATGATTAAAAGCTAGGAAGTGGAAGGAAAATAAAATATATACTTTGGTTTTTTGTGTTACCATTTTCCAGAATAAAAAGAAAACAAAAATAAAAGTCATGATAAAAACGACAATTTCATTAAAATACTTGAAGCTCAAAACAAAGCCCCACATGCGTTCGCTTTTGCCTTGGGCAGGACAAAAGGATTTTTTGGAAAACAAAAATAGACAAACATATTACTTAGATAGAGGAGTGACAGAAGGGACATCAACAACGACCCAATTGCGGCAAATTCCCCCTGGAATCACGAAAGAAGGTTGCTCTTCTTCAACTTTGTCTTCAATGATAGCATTAGTTTCTGGTGGAGTGTGAATCGGTTCGGCACTAACGAAAGTACCCTTATTTGAATTGACCGTTCCTGTAGACGGAGCAGAACCCAGACCCTCCATGTGTCTTCTTTCTGGCATTTGTAATAACTTCCCCCATTTCAGATGTGACCTTTGTTGTACTTCCCTTTGCGCATCTTTTGCAGAAGAGATAAATGTTTTCCCCTTTTTCGACCTTTTCTCTTCAATAGAAAGCCCCTGGAAAGACGTACCGTCCCTAACATCAGCACTGATATAAGAAAAAGCCGACAAATGACTCACCAATAAAGCTTCCTCTCCATTCACAATCACCAATTTTCCTTCCCGCACAAATTTCAGCTTTTGGTGAAGTGTGGAAGTCACCGCCCCCGCTTCGTGAATCCATGGTCGCCCCAACAAACAACTATAAGATGCTTGAATATCCATGACTTGAAAGGTAATTTGGAACTCATGGGGACCAACTGAAATGGGTAGGTCTATTTCACCGATTACTGATTTTCTTGACCCATCGAAGGCTTTCACGATTAATGCACTCGGCCTCAAAGGCGCACCACAGTATGCAAGCTTGTCGAGAGTAAACTTGGACATTACATTCAAAGATGACCCGGTATCCACCAACACATTGGATAAGGCATCAGATTTGCAAATTACCGAGATATGTAATGCTAAGTTATGATCCCTTCCTTTTTCAGGGAGTTCCTCGTCGCTGAAACTCAAATTATTGCAGGCTGTGACATTCCCCACTATGCTACCAAATTGGCCCAAGGTTACGTCATGGTCGACATATGCCTGGTCCAAGACTTTCATTAGTGCATCTCTGTGCGCATCAGAATTCATTAAGAGTGATAAAATTGAAATCTTGGAAGGGGTTTGTAGTAATTAATCCACGATCTTATACTCACTTCTCTTGATCATTTTCAAAACTTCATCTGAGTCTTCATACACCCTTTCACCAGTCCCACTAGAGTCAGGAATTTGTGTTTTTTCAACAGGACTACCGGTCTTTCCTTGAACAACTCCCGGAAGAATACGCCCACTCCTCAGTATTTTGCTATTATCTGCAATATTGTCCACGGATATCAAAGGAGGAATAGGTGTTTCCACCCCATTCTGCAACATGGTGGCATCATATCTATATGGCACAGCTCTTAGGGACGTATATGGCATAGGCCCTGGCAAGCAGATCACTAGCGGGGTAACTGTGGGTTCTCCACTATTATATATCATCTCGAGACGGTTAGAGACATTGAATTCCGGCACTATGAGGCAAACATCCTCGCTCTTTTTTGTGACTACCAATTCTCCTTTATCCATCAACCTTTGTATGTCCTCCTGAACTCGGGAACAACCTTGAGGATTCTTCAAACATTCCTCACAAGTTGCATGATCATGGCTAAACAACTTTGCTTCACACATTTTACTGTGAATGGGCACCAACGGGGTTTTGATATCCTTTACACTGAGAATGGTGCTTGTTTCTTGGCAACTTTGGATAAAATGGACGGAGGACCCGTGATTGGGCAGCGGATTGTTTCGGACGTTAGGATTTTCATCCTTGAAGGACAGCACTTTATTATGGATTAATTCTTGAACAGCTTTTTTGAAAGCGTAGCAACGTTCTACATCATGGCCAGGGGCCCCTTGATGGAAGGCACAAGATAGGTCACTACGGTACCAAGTAGGTAGTACTGCTGGCGCAGGTGGAGGTGGTCTCGTCTGGACAAAAATTTTGGCGAGTAAGGCGGGGAGTAGGTCGGCATATTTCATGGGTATGGGGTCAAATGATGGATTTCTCTGGGTGCGATGGGGATAATTGTAGGGTTGTTGGGGAGTTTGTGGTCGAATTTGTGGTTGTTGTGGGTATGGTTGTTGAGGATATGTTTGTTGATAAAATGGTGGATAGTGCGAAGGTGGTCTTTGGGTCATTTGTGGCTGGTAAGGCGGGTTTTGAGGCACTGGTGAGACAGCTGCAACGTGTTGGTAACCCATATACGGTCGTTGATGCTGTCCATGGGCCACCATACTTACTTCTGACTCCTTTCTCCTTGCAAAGTTACTCCCAAACCTTTTCGTACTGTTGACCGGAACACTTTCTCTGACCAATCGTCCTTGTCGGACCCCTTCTTCAAGTCGCATCCCCATGTTTACCATCTCAGTGAAATCACTGGGTGCACTAGCAATCATTCGTTCATAGTAAAATGAATCAAGAGTATTTAGGAAAATCTTGGTCATTTCTTTTTCTTCTAGTGGTGGACAAATCTGAGTGGCAATCTCTCTCCATCGCTGAGCGTATTCTTTGAAACTCTCTTTATCTTTTTGAGACATACCTCGAAGTTGATCCCTATCTGGAGCCATGTCTAGATTGTATTTGTATTGACGGACAAAAGCTTCGCCCAAATCATTGAATGTTTGGATCTTGGCACCATCTAAGCCCATGTACCACTTCAAAGCGGCACCTGTCAAGCTATCCTGAAAGTAGTGGACTAGTAACTGATGGTTGTCTGTTTGAGTGGACATCTTTCGGGCGTACATTACCAAATGGCTTTGAGGGTAGGAATTTCCTTTGTACTTCTCAAACTCGGGGACCTTAAACTTAGGTGGGATCTTAACGTTTGGTACCAAGCAAAGGTCATGGGCATTTTTTCCGAACAAATCCTTCCTACGAAGGGCCTTAATCTCGAGCTGCATCTTATCAAACTGATCCTGAAGATTATCCATACGGCCATAAGTCTCTGGATCCTCCGCATGATAGACTGGTTCGCTCACATAAGGAACAGTGTGAGCTACGGAAGCTGGAATGGTCATTGTTGACTGAGGGACACACATAGTAACTTGAGGAAGAGTCGTCCCAGGTTGGGGAACAACAGTAGCATGTGGCAAAGTAGGAGTGGGGACCTCGGGAACTTGGGGTCGAAGCCCTTCAGCAAAATTCATAGGCATGCCACAAGGATAACCTTCGGGCATGACGTGCTGATGTGCGTTGACGGGTACCACTGGAACCGGGGCAAAGACGATTTCAGAGATGACTATAGCTTGAGGAGGAGGGGTTAGTGGCTGATTCTGCGCAGCCACCAACGATGTCACCATGTCAGTTAGCTTTTCTACTTCAGCCCGGAGCGTTGTTACTTCCCCATGGAGCTCAACGTTCTCTTGTTCAACTTGGTCCATTCTCTTTTTCCTGTTTGCTCGAGTGTTGTACGTGCGAGATGGCTGTGGGCGTGGTCGTCGGGCCACTTTAACTGGGACAGAGAGGAGAGAAAGAATATGAGACTCGATTTTTTTGAAACTTATGAATGTGATATGATGCATGAATATGTTATGTTAAAATATGCAAAAATTTTCGAAGGACTTTAAGATAATAATTTTGTGAACATTACGAGAAATAAAAGTTACATTAATAACTCAAAGGTTACAACCGGCTTTTCAAACATAGTAAAAATAACACAAATACATAAAATCAAATCTAAGTCCGCACTTTTGAAGTCGTCGCGTCATCTAAGTTTGAATTGAAGCCGGGGGAAAATAAATCCCCTTGCCTCTTCTTCCTCTTGCTATCCTGTCTCAATAAAGCATCCTTGACCCTGATCAAATCTTCTTTCTCAGCCAACAAACCACTTTGTAGAGAGAGCACCTTCTCTTGTTCTTTCAACTTCTCTTTCAACTCCTTGTTCTCGAGCTCAGACTCTCGGAATTTTCTCTCCCACGCATCCTTCTCAAGTCTCAACTTTGTCAAAAGTTCCTGGAATTCATCTATAGTCTTGAACGGGATAACTGAAGGAGGTGTGGTAGAAGAAGACACATCAACATAAGATGACTTCTCGAAACTGTAAGGCATCCCGCGCTATAGCTCTACTTATTACCCATTTAGTGTAGTCTTCGAAGACAATTCCAAGCTTCTTCCCTAACTGATCCTTTCCTTTTCTATGGACATTATGCCAAGCCCGAGCAAAACTTTCTCTCATGTGTTGACTTCCTTCTACGTTGAGATAGAATATGCCGGTTAATAAAATGCTTTTAGGCCTATCTCTCATTGGGTATCCGAACTGCCGTCTAGCAAGAGTAGGGTTGTAACTGATTCCTCCTCGTGTGCCAAGAAGAGGCACATTGGAGAACTCCCCACAACCATCAATAATCACCCCAACGTCATAAGCCGCATCGTACCAAACTATATCGGATGAAGTGAGAGGCATAATCCTTTGGGCCCAACAGAGCTTTTCTGGATTCTCCTTGAAGTGTCTAGTCCGAGGTAGGTGTGAAATAAACCACCTATATAGCAATGGTGCACAACAAAGGATAAGTCCCTCCCCCTTGTGGGTCCTATGATGAATAGAATGGTAAGCATCCGCAAGTAAGGTCGGAACGGGATTCCCTCCCAAGAAGATTTGGATGGCACTATTATCAACAAAACTGTCAATATTGGGGAATAATACTAACCCATAGATGAGTAGAGCGAGGATAGCTTCAAAAGCGGCCACATCTCCGTTTTTGGCAAACACAAACGCCCTTCCGAATAAGAAATTAGAAGTCAATCCTTGAAAACCCCCCTTTTTAGTGCGGCTGGAGACTATGTCTGAAGTCTTCAAATGAAGAGCATTTGCAATAACTGAAGGTGCAGGAAATTCCTCTAAACCGGTATAAGGTACCCTCTCGGAGATCGGCAAACCAACCCAATAAGAATATTCCTCTAGAGTAGGAACCAACTGATAATCGACAAAAGTAAAGCAGTGGTAAATTGGATCATAGAACTGGACGAGTGTATTAAGAATTCCCTCTTCAACATTTGTATTGAGGATACTCAAAAGCTTCCCATATCGCTTTTGGAAATCTTCGGGGAATGGAACTAGAGCTCCTAACTCTCTTAGCCGGGAAAGATCCGATTCCTTGAAACTGTACTTCTTAGTGTTCCTTTTCTTTAGGTCCATAATCTGTAATGTTTACAAAATAACTCTCTTAGGTCCTTCGAAAAAAGATTTTCTTATGATGAAATGAATGCATGGATGCATGATTATGTTACAATGATTCATAACACAACTGGAAGGTTGGGATACATAATGATGGAGTTAAGGGTAAAAGCCCTCCCATATGGTAAGTACTAGGGTTTACTTGTACCTGCATCACGTGTTCTACAAAGTTCCCAAAGTCATTGACCGTCTCATGGACATTACCGGGTTACGGGACTACTCTCGTTCCGATAACATCCACGGGATAATCTCGTTTGAGTGTAGTTTCGCGTGACGACTAATCTCAAGACTACTCTTGATTTAGCCACCGCACTACGTCCTAAGAAAGTCCAAGATGGGTTAAAGGTGATTCTAAAGGTTCTCGGCTTCGCCGGACACTCACATTGAAAATAATACCATCATCATGACTTTTCATGACAACGAGTACTACCGTCGCGAGGCCTCCACCGAGCGGGATCATATCACATGTGCTTCATAATCCAGACTACTCTGGACATATCACTATGATTTCACCCCATCCTATCTTATTGTGTCACTCAAGCCCGGGTTAGGACTTATCTCACCACTCAAAATCAAACCCAAGTATATATACAAATATTTACAATTAAAAGAATAAAAGCGCGAAGATAGTAATTTAAAACAAGTTAAGTTCAACCCGCTTGGTTGTCCCCAGTGAAGTCGCCATTTCTGTCGCGGTGATTTTTGGATGTCGAGTTATTAATTAACTTCGAATCGCAATTTTAATATTCCACCACCGATCTTTAATTTATCCGAGGGAAAGGGAAAAAGTTCGAAAAAAACCCTATTTTTTAGAGAACAAGATTCGGGGGTTAGTTATACGAAGGGAAGGTATTAGCACCCTAAGTATCTATAGTACTCTATAGGAACCTCTTGTTTTTATTCTAACTTTGCGCTTAATTTTATTTGCTTTAGAAAAATGTATAAGTATGGGAACTAAAGTGATGATAAAAAGTTTAAAGTGATGGAAAAGGAAAAATGTTTTTGTTGATTTTATTTGATTGGAGAGACAAGTCTCATGCCTACGTACCCGAGGGATCAAACCACCGTAGTTCGGGGTAAAAGTCGAGTAAATTTGTTTGTTTGATTTTAAAGTTTTGAAAATGGTTTTAAAAGACCAAAAGCCAAAAGTGGCAAAATGTGAGTTTGATTGATGTTAATTTGTGAATAGGGTCTATATGGTTAAATTGATTGAAGTTTGATTATGAAAATAAGACGCGGACACTTGGTTTAAAAATCCAAGGTTTATTAAGAAAAGGTTGAGTGACAAAAGACACTTGGTTTGAATTCCAAGGTTTTGCGATAAAAAAGAGTCTTGGTTTAAAATCCAAGGTTTTCGCGTTAAGAAACGTTTGGTTTAAAGTCCAAAGTTTTTGAAAAGTGTATGATGACAAAATATTTTTTATGCTTGATGATGTTGAAAAGAGATTGTGTTGATATATTTTTTTTTTAAAGAGGTTTTGACCTCATTTTTGAGAATAAGTGACTAATTATTTTTGAAGAGGTGTTGACCTCGTTTTTTTTATTCAAAAGAAACGGACAATAGCTAACGTGCGAAAAGAACGATATTAACATTATACTAAATAAGCGCGAAGACGAACCGTAATGATATTTTGATCAAAACGGTGTCTTTTCCCTCGGAATTTAATATTTCGCATATTGACGGAATGCGATAAAAAATAAATATGCATGAGATGCAATTTTTCATTTATGAGTACATTGGCCTAATCACACTCTAAAATATTTGCAAGAAAGTAAATATGAAATGATGCAAGAGAGGGGGGTATGCTATGCACTTTTATTTAGAATTTACACTTGGCCTAATTACATCCTAAACTCAAGAACAAAGATAAACGGCAATTAATAAGCGATAAATACTCAATATTGTGATAATAACGATTTTACAAAAATAAAGGTAAAAAATGATAAATAAATGGATATAATGAAATAATATGATATGCATGGATAAATAACATAAATAAATAAATACGAAACTAAAAGATGAAAGTAAGCCTCGACATCATGCTTTACAAGGCTGAAAAAATAGCTAAAATAGCTTATGCCAAAAGCACTTATCTCATAAGCTTAAAAAATAAAATTAGCTAAAAATAAATAAAGACACAAAGTAATATTAACAACTTTTAAATATCAAATAAATAGGAAAATGAAATAAGCCTCAACATCATGCTTGATTGACTAAAATAAAAGCTAAAATAGCTTATGCCAAAAGCACTTATCTCATAAGCTAAAAAATAAAATAAAATTAAAACAGGGGGTGTGAATCAGTAAAACAAAATAAACAGGGGGTGCTAATAGCAGCAAAACAGTAAAGCCCAGTCCAACAAGGCCCAAGGGCGCCGCATTTTCGCCAAACAGGGAAAAATAAGAGATCTGGGCCGTCTGATTGATCAGACGTCCCTGATCTGATCAAGAGGAAATTATGATGGAGTGATCATGAGCGTTTGATCAGATCAGACGGTTCTAGGTGCGCTGGTGCACCGTAAGGCCATAGACGGGCACACACCAGATCGGGTTAGGGTATATATACCCAGGAAACCCTAAAATTTTTCATTTTTCCACTTTTTCTTCCTCCTTCTCCGCCGGCCAATCTTCTTTCTCTCTCTCGGCCCTTTCTCTCTCTCATCTAATCCCCATTTTTCAAAACTTCTAACATCAATTCTACACAAAATCAACTTCCAAACCCAACTATAAACTCGAAATGATCAAAACAAAAACCTATAAGCCGGATCGAACCAAAAAAAGATGGAAAGAAAAAAACCTTTTAGTGTTGGATTAAGCTACTGATCTCTTGCTTCCGGTTCGTTTCGTTTCGGTTCGTTGTTTTTTTGAAAAAAAAGGAGGTGTTTTTCGTTTCTGATTTTCGATTTCTGGGTTGCTTTTTGTGGTTTCGATTCGTTTTGGTTCCGATTATTTTGATGCTTTGGTTCTGATTTAGGTATGAATGGTTTGGTTCTGATGATTTGAAAAGAAAAGGTTTGTTTTGGTATTTTTTCAGTTCTGGATTTGGATTTGATGTGGGTTTGGTGTTATGGGTTTATGTTATGAGTTTTTGATTTTTTTGATTTTGGTTTTTGTTGGATGGTGATGAAGAATTTGGGTTCTGTTTTTCTGGTTTTTTTTTTGGATTTGGTTTGATTTTCTGATTCAGAGAAGGATGAATTTTTTTTTGTGGCTGAGTTTTCTATCTCCTCTGCTCATTCTACTCCTGTTCACTATATACCCAAAGCTAGGGTTTTCAAAACTCAAAAAAGGGAACAAAGACTGGATTATGGACAAACAAGTACACTCTGCAGAAAACCATGTCCCTTGCGTATGGAGGGAGAAGTTGACTTTGGATTTTCTGATTTTTTTTAATCAGAAAAAAAAAGGACAAAATACAATAAAATAATAAAATTAATTAAATATATAAAATGAAAATTAAATATAAAATTAAAATTAAAAATAAAATAAAATTAAAATAAATAAAAAATAAAAATAATAACAATAATAATAGAAAAAAAAAGAATAAATATAAAAGAAACAAAAAATGAGGTATTTTAAAATACCTCTCTGTCGAAATTTTTCTCGAATCTCCTAACAAACGAATCATTTTTTAAAAAATTCATATGTTGACATTTCTCGAAAAATGTAGCGATTATTCAGGACAAAAAAAAGACTCGATGAAAAATGCAAAAATAATATGGTCAAAAAATGGGGTATGACAATGATCAAAATATCCATTGAGTGTTTTGAGAGTTTATCCATCCATTTTTAAAGTTTCTCATAGTGTATTGAGTGAATAGGCTTTGATTATCAAATTCTTCATCATTGTAACAATTGGCTCAAGTTAGTACGTAACTACTAATTGAGTGACACCTTCATAGTCAGTGTGACTGAGGTAGATTAAGCTTGTAGGGCTTAGAAGATTATTTGGTCTTGGATCTAGATCAAAGGAAGTGTAACTTGAGATCATTAGCATCTCTTAGTGGACAATCTCACAAGGAGTGTGGGGACTGGACTAGCCCAAATATTTTGGGTGAACCATGATAAATTGTTGTGTGCATTCTCTTCCCTTACTCTGATTTAATTCGTGCAATCACTAATCACACAGATCACAATTTAATAGTTATATATATACTGTCAGAGAGTGTTGGGAGAACGTTCTCCAGACTGCAACACTTTTGAATATTTGTTTTAACTAACAATCTAATTATATTCTTCAAGTATATTGTGTTTGATAATTTTTATAGAAAATATTTTAAAGGTTCACAATTCAAATCCCCCTTTCTTGTAAAAAACTTTGCCACTTCAGTAGTTATAGTGTAAACAGTTCAATCACAATGGATGGTCAAAAATATTTTAGATTATATATAATTTAAACCGTCCGATGTAAAATCTGTGATAAAGATTCCAGCATTAAACTGTATGATTTTTCAACGGTAATTGCATTGACGCAGCTATATAACCAAAACGTGGAAAAAGATTTCATGCTATAATTGCATTGAAGTAGTTATAGTGTAAAGCGCCCAATCACAATGAATGGTCAGGATTATATAATCTAAGCCGTCCGATAAACTCTATGATTTTTTAACGGTAGCAAATTCAGGTCTCACAACTTGTAAAAAAAAAAAGAGCGACCAATCGATTCAACTATTATTAACCGCAGGGTTTTGAAACTGAACACAAAACTCATTCCAAGAAACAACACTTCTTTCTTCTTCTTCTTCTCCCATTCAATTCATTCACAACAAACTAGATGTCAACCACCGTAGTTGTTCTCGACAACGGCGGAGGTCTAATCAAAGCAGGTTTCGGCGGCGAACGCGACCCATCCGTCATTCTCCCAAATTGTCTCTACAAACCACTCACCTCCAAAAAATGGCTCCACCCAAATCCCCTGAACACCACAACCACAACCACCACCGAACAAGACCTCACCTCCGCCTCAGTCCGCCGTCCAATCGATCGCGGCTACCTAATCAACCCCGACCTCCAACGCGATATCTGGTCTCATCTCTTCACCTCAATCCTTCACATAAACCCTTCTCAATCCTCTCTCCTTCTCACTGAACCACTCTTCACTCTCCCTTCAATTCAACACTCCATTGACGAACTCGTCTTCGAAGATTTCAATTTCACTTCTCTCTACATCGCTGATTCTCCTTCCTTAGTTCATCTCTACGAAACTAGCCGTAGGCCCGATGGGCTTCTCTCTAAAGCCCAATGTAGTCTAGTTGTTGATTCTGGTTTCTCATTCACACATGCTTCACCTGTTTTTCAAAACTTTACTCTTAATTACGCTGTTAAGCGAATCGATTTAGGTGGTAAAGCATTAACTAATTACCTTAAAGAACTTATTTCTTTTCGTTCTGTTAATGTTATGGATGAAACTTTTATTATTGATGATGTTAAGGAGAATTTATGCTTTGTTTCGGTTGATGTCGCTCGACATCTTAATATTGCTAGAAAGACTGGAAATGAGAATGTTTTGAAATGTACATATGTGCTTCCTGATGGTGTTAATTATACAAAGGGTTTTGTTAAATATCCGGAACAAGCAACAAGGTATCTTGTTGATGGTGATGGTAAAGAAAATCTCGGTGGTGGTGGTGGTGGTGATCGTGAAATTATTTCTCAACAACAACCTCAGAAACCAGTTGATTTGACGAAAAATGTATTTGTTTTATTGGAATTTTGTTGTTTTTTAAGTTTGAATTCATTTGTGTCTATCAATGTTATTAACTTTTTCTTGCTTTGTGTTTTTGTAGGAATTTGACTTGACGAATGAACGGTTTCTTGTTCCCGAGATGATCTTCCGTCCAGCTGATTTGGGTATTTTCTTTAGTAGTTTCGTTGTTGTGTTATTTTCAAATTAGATTAGATGCATAACATGATTTCAACAAGGTTTTGTCATTTTTTTATTGTTGAAATTGCAAAAAATTGTATTCATATGGGGAAAATGTGTAGCGGTTGTGTGATGTATATATGGAAAGTGTTTCGGACTGGACCAGGGGCCATTCACGAACTGGACTGAGTGGATCGGGTTCAACCACCAACTGTCTGGAATTAACGACCGATATCAACATTACCATCCAAATCTCATGTCCAGAGAGGATCATAAAGTACCTAAAAAACCTTAACATTAGATTTTGATGCATAACATGATTTCAACAAGGACTTGTCATTTTTTTTATTCTTGAAATTGCAAAAATTTGTATTCAAATGGGGAAAATGTGCAGTGGTTGTGATGTATATATGGAAAGTGTTCCGGACTGGGCCAGGGGCCATTCGTGAACTGGACTGAGTGGATCAGGTTCAACCACCAACTGTCCTGAATCAACAACCCATTATAACATTACCATCCAAATCTCATGTTTGGAGAGGATCAGAAAGTACCTAAAAACCTAAACATTATAGTTGCAATCACATTTCTAGAATGCGGTGTATAATTTGAGAATATAGTTCAATCTTTGGTTGATTAGTTTCTTTAGTGACTGTAAATGAGGGTCTTAATTTAATTTCATTATTAGGTTTTTCTTATGTTATCTGCAAAATGTGGGACAAAATAATTTGCAGGAATGAACCAGGCTGGGTTACCAGAATGTATTATACGAGCTGTTAATGCCTGTCATCCACACCTTCATCCTGTACTCTATGAAAGGTAACTTCTATTTGATTTCATGATCCTGTTTGTGGATTGTTGCCTTTTCTTTTTTCTGACTCTTGTCTTTCGATGTTCTGTTTATGTTTTCTGGCAGCATCATTTTGACTGGTGGAAGCACCTTGTTTCCTCACTTCGCCGAGCGACTGTAAGTTTTTTGTTTGGACTACTACGACACTTGGTACCAAAGTAGTGATAGTACAATCATTTTTTTAAAACCAAACCAAATATTTTGTACCTATGTTTATGGATAAGCTTTTAAATTTGAACAATTTTTTATTTGTTAAACTGATTTGGTTTATGGTGAACCGATTTTAAACTTGTTTTAAACCTCACACAATGATCACTGAAGTTTTCGCAAGCGAATCAAGCCTCACCTTGAGAGAGGCCATCACCACCTTCCTTTTCTGACGTGCTACATCACACAACTCCCTATTGGATATCGGCTTCTCCTTTATCAACGCTACCGGTATCCCCACTGTGAAATCGGTTCCAAGCTCCCATCACCTCTGTAGGAAAACTTGTCCATCAAATGATTTGGAACCTGTAGCAAGCTCCCCAAACAATTACCAATACTACAGATCTTTGTTTTTGTTCCACTTTGACATCTTAATGCGCTTTGTACAAAGTTGAGCCTACAAGATTTTCATTCGCAAAGGAAATATCAGAAAATTAAGTTGACAAATTAATAATGGAATTAGAATTTTTTCTTAACATGGATATTTTGGGGAACCAAACAAGACACAGGAGGGAAACAAGATTTACCAGTTTCGGAACTTGGGCCAGTCTGGTGTAACGTACTCCATGATCTGAGAGATAACATTTCTAGATCACAATTTGGGGATTTGGAATTTGAGAGTAAAAAGGTTTTGGGTTACTTAGGAAATCCAAAACTGAATAATAAACAGATTTGATTTATTAATTTGTTTAAATAGTTTGGTTATTTTAACTGTGATTTACTTCATTTTCATGTTTGGTTTATATTGCCTTCTCGGCAGAAACCTGCCTTTTGCCACTTTGGTGTCCTATGTTTTTTGTGGGCTGTATAGTGTGGTTCACAAATTTATCTAATTGATTCTGAATTTTGTAGAGAGAAGGAGCTTCGGCCTCTAGTTCCTGATGACTATCATGTGAAGATAACTACACAAGAAGAGTAAACATCTTTCTTAGGCTGTTTAGTTTCTTGTAAGTTTGTAATTTCCATACAAGAATTAATAATTGTTCTTTTATAGTCCCCTACTAGGTGTTTGGCGTGGAGGTTCACTTCTGGCATCGAGTCCAGATTTTGATGCAATGTGTGTGACCAAAGCTGAGTATGAGGAGTTGGGTTCTGCTAGATGTCGCAAGAGATTTTTTCATTAACCATGCATGCTACGAATGTGGCTGTGCAAATCTTGTATGTTTCGTTACTGAGGTCGGTCCATAACGGTGTTATTTGCTAATTTATTATTCTCTCACATTTTCTAATTCCTGCAGCTAACTCGCACAAAAGGCGTTTATGAGAGAAGGCAGTGGGTTAACAATACAACAAGTGTGCAAATAGAGTAACACTAGATTCTTGGAACAAAGGTGTGGAGTCTGGATGACAATGACATGCACTTTTTCGAGCATGATGCTGGCCGACTGGTATTTGGATCGGTGTCCGAAGGATGGTAACTTCCCTTCTACCTGGGCTGCAAGTATGGCGTGCTTTTCATGTTTCAACTAATGTGGTATTGGATGGATTTTACATATGATGATAATATACAATATAGTAGCCCTTGATTAGGACTCAGAAGTTAGGCTTAACTAATGTAATATCTAATGTAAGGACTCAGAAGTTAGGCTTAACTAATGTAATATCTAATGTAAGGACTCAGAGGTTAGCCTTAAAAGCAATTAATTGACTGAAAAATGTGTAATTCTATGAATTTGTTGTGTTCTTGTTGCTGCAAATAGCATTATGTTCTTTCTTGTTTTTCGCTGTCAATTTGATTTGGTTTAAGTTTGAGTTTTAGATTTGAATTTGAATCCTTCGGTCTTAAGTTTCCCATGCTTAATCTGCTATTAAAGTTTAATGGTCAATTAGGATAAGCTGTTTGTTTGGCCGTTTTATAGAAATGACACTGTAAATCTATGGTTGTGAGTAGCGGTAGATGATACGCTTGCAGGCTTGCCTCTCAATATGCTCACAAGCTCTAAAAAAATTTCAAAGCATATTGAGGGGCATTTTAAGATTATATGAAGACCAAGACTAGAGGAAAGCTTGATGATGCATAATATGAGATCTCCAAGAGCGTCTAAAATATGAGTCCTTATGGTCATCGACTACTAAAGTCGGTCCTCCAGTCTAAGAACATGTTCATGCTCATCCTCCGCTTCAACTGCCCATACACCCGCTTACCTTGCTCTTAGGTTGATCCAGATTAAGTGGTATAAAATAAACAACTATTCCCACAACATCAACGTATCACCCCATCCTCATGTTTAGTGATCTCTAAGCGGTTTATCGTCCTTCGTCGAAGTGGCTAACGATTTCTTTCTCGTCTATCTTATTGGTCTTGGTATCAAATTAAATCGTCTATAGGATTTTGATCACTATATAGTATTATTATTTTTTTAAAATTCTATTTTAGTTCTTGAAAGTATCACTGGCTGTCAAGTAAGTACTTGAATCAATAAAAATTTAAAAAAACTCCTTGAATGTTACTTCTGTTAGTCATTTTAGTCCAAAACAATTGCTATGTATTGGTCAATGTGTCAATTTTTTTTGACATATCGTCAAAAACAAACAAAAAGATAATATTGGGGACTATTTTGACTAACAGAGATTTGAATCAAGGACTTTTAAATGTTTTTTGTTGATTCGATGACTAATATGATAGGGAGTGACACTTTCAAGGACGAAAGTGATTGTTACTCTTTAAAAAAAGTTATTTTTTATATACTTTTTGAAATAGCTTTTTATAAAGTTATTCGATCAAACAAAAGAAAAGAGAGAGAAATCCACTTTTTTTAATTTTTTTTTTGGTTTTCACCACCAGTTTAATCTGGTTCGGGAGTCAGTTCTGACATCAAGTGGTTCTAGCCCCCTCCCGATCGTAGTTGCGGGGATCGAACCGTGATCCTCCCTACCAAGTTCAGCGCGAATCACCACTGAACCAACTAATAATTGGTACTTTTTTTTCAGTTTTTAGCACTCTTGAATTTGTAATGATATAATTTTTAATTTGAATGAATGAATATTTATTTTATTTTTATTTTTAGTAAAAAAAAAAAATCATTCATTGCACCTATTCGGCCTATACATTGTATATAACATCCATGATTTCACCGTACAAAAAATAATAAAAAAATCCGCGGCTACTCGACCTTGAAAAGAAGTGAAAAGAAGTGGGTCAGTGCTGCCGCCGCTGGTTCCATCGTTTTCGTCTCTACCTTACTTTTTCTTTTTTAACTTTTCCTCTGTCAGCTAATAACTTTACCCTCAACTCCGATTCCGATTCATGGACAACAACACCGATCAAATCACACCGTTTCCGTCAACAGAAAGAGGCGCCGGTGGTAAACTTAGAAAACCACCGCCGAGAAAACCACCTGCTAGTCCTTACGCTCGTCCTTCATCATCAACAACAACAACTAACCGCCGATGGATTTCAAAACTCGTCGATCCTGCTTATCGCATCATCGCTGGTGGAGCCACTCGTTTTCTTCCTTCGTTCTTCTCTACTTCCGATTCAGCTTCTAATCTCGTTAATCCTTCCTCTTCCACCGAAGAAGTTCAAGGTTAGTTTTCTACGATTTATTTTTAACTGTATAATAACTTAGATCAATAAATTTTTTGTAGAAACCTTGTATGAAATTTACAATTATTGTGTATAAATTGTAATCTATGAAGCATAGACATGAACGCCGGACACCAGTGACATGTTGACACCGATGATAATTTGAGGAAATGACATAATTAATATAATCATAACTTGCTGGTGTCGTGTCGTTGTCTGACACTGATGCATGTACGACACTGTGACACGCCTAATATGACGAGTGTCGGTGCACGTGCTTCATAGATTGTAATAAAAAAAAGTATATGAAGCCTACTATTTTTTTGTTTTTTTGCAGAGCCTACTTAAAGTACTTGTAAAAATGGTGTTTGATTTTAACTATGTATTTGATGGGATATTTAAAATGTTTGATATTGATATTTCTATTGATTACAACGAAAGGCCTGAAGTAATTGAGCTCAAGTCGTTAGTGAGCTTGCCCTAGGATGAATCGTTCGGGAGAACCCGAGTTCGATTCCTGGTGGGAATAATTCTTGGCCAAACTTTACTTACCTCGAAGTCGAACTTTGGATTACCAGGGCCCCATTCCCATGAGAACTGTTAGAAATAATATAAAACTATTGATGTAGCCTTTCCTAACAGCTTAAGCTTTTGGGATAATCGGTTATTTGACCTGGTATCAGAGCCTCTATGACTAAGTGGTCTAGAGTTCGATCCCCGCTCCCCTCACTTTCTAATTAAAAAGTGGAATTTAAGCATATGGTAAGTGGGCCTATGCATTATCCACGCTTCAAGCCCAAGTGGACTCTTGCGTGAGGGGGCGTATTAGAAATAATATAAAACCATTGATGTAGCCTTTCCTAACAGCTTAAGCTTTTGGGATAATCGGTTATTTGACAGGAACCATAAGTTTAATACCAAAAAAGGCCTGCATTTTTGCTAATTAAAGTTCAATAGATGGGTAAACTTAATGACAATCATATTAGCCAATGTGAACTACTAGTAATAGTTTTGGGTATGACAGCTTTTTGACCAATGTTTTAAAATGGGTGTAATGACAAGGTGGCATGAAGTTTGTGGCTTTCTTCAAGTTTCAATGCACCGATATCTTTTGTATTAAAGAAATTTTCAATAAGCGATATGATATTTTGAAAGAGACAATGAATATTCTCCCATTTACTCAAAGCTACTTACCTCCTGAGCATTTCGTCCTGCATTATGTCTAAATATGTATGTTATCATGCAGTCAGTGTAAAACCATCTGGTGCTTGATTCGGATATTTATTTGTGCTTCTTGTGCTTTCAGCTTATAGACACAAAGAGTCCTTTAATTGTGGAGCCATCCGTGTTACCTCTATAACACACTTTACTGATTAATCTTGAAACTGGCGATACACTCATATTCTCGATTATTTTATTGAACAGCAACAGGTAAATGGAAAACTGGTGAACAGCACAATGAAGATAATCTGCTAAAAGGCAATTTACATGTAAGAAATGTTTTTTCTTCTTCTGTATTAGTGTATAGTTTTAGGGCTTAATATACTGCAATTGTGATTACTAATTTACTTGCAACATAGAATCAGCCTATAATTACCCTATTCATGTTATTTCTAACAGCATTTTTATGGCTGGCCACTGGTGCTGCTATTCAGGATTAATAATAATAACTATGCTATACAATGTTAATTGCCTCAGTACACATACGAGTAATTATATTCATATATTATTCTTCTAATCAGATATTTATTTAATTCCATTTTCACTTTTGTGATATTATGGCTTTATCCATTAATGTCATTTGACGAGTCTTTTAGCCGTGTTCGTCTATTACTTCATACTAAAGTTTTTGTTTGTTTGTTTGAATATCTTCCTATTACAATGAATAACCTTTTGTTTTAATCTATCTCACTTTCTGTTGAATTTGATTATTTTCCTATCATTGAATATGCTTATTTCTTTGCAGCTCCTACCATCTGAATTATCTAAAATGGCAAATACTGGTGATGAAAGCAGTAAGCCAAACAACAGTTTTGACTTTGTTCTGCCCAGCCACATTCAAAAAGGAGAGCAACACGAGAATAATAAGTTTTCAGATATTGAGCAACTAGTGAAAGGCAAAAAATTCACTAGGTACGTTAATTAACTGTAGTAGTTTTTTTTTCCACCTTGTTGAGTGACTCATTTGCTAATTTTGTTATTTAAGTAGGTTTTGTAGATCAGTTTATTCATCCCTAAGGTTAGAGCTTACCAAGGGTTCTGTAATTTGAAATCCAAGTTTAATTGAGGTTATTTCTGTTTGTTATCCTTATGTTTCTTGCCAAGTCTAATTCAAAAGTTTTTATTATTGTCTGTCTTGTTTTTCTCCTCATGTGGATTTAGATGTCTTTGAGCACACAAAACATCTCATTTGGATATTACTTGCATAGTTTATGGTATTTTCAAGCACGTCTCTCTTAATTTGATGCTTGAAATATTTGGGCCACACCTTGCTGGGGTTGGCTTTAACAAAAGAAAAAGTAATACTGAGCCTTTTAGTCCCAGCAATTTAAGTTTCAAATTTGTAACTAATTTTTCTTTATAGATATATGCATCAAAACGTTATGAATTTTAAAAAAAAAATCTAAAGGGTATATATATATATATTAAAACATTACATATTAATTACAAACATTACTCACAAATACTCATGCACTAGCATTCACACACGTCCACTTGACACATTTTACTATGAAGCGAAAACTCTCGTTTCTTAAAGATTTGATGAGTCAAGCTGTGAGCAGGAACAAGATATGGCTTGGTGAAGTTCTGTCCCTTGCTGAAGTTGTGTTCATGATGTTAGAAAACCGCATTTACTATTTTCTTTAGGGTATGTTTAGGTGGAGGGCTTTGGATAGAGGGTAACAAGGGTTAATTTTTTTAATCTCTGATTGTATAAAAATGAATGAGGGTCAATTGGAGGGTTACACTTAAATGTCAATCTTTCATTTAAAAAAAAATCCAAATAGGAGAATATTTGTTTAAAAGTGAAAAAACTATTCTCCCTTTCAAACGTAACCTCATGAAGAAAACCATTTGTTGTTTTCTTTCTACAGTTAAACCATATCTAAATATTTTTAATCTTCTTATGCAGAGATGAATTCAATCATATAGTGGGGCTTTTGAATTCAAGAGCAATCGACGTTTCTAATGTTGAACAAGGAAAGGAACATACAAATTTGACTTCTAGGCAAGATGATGGGGGGCTTGTAGTGGCAGACAAGCTTCTAAAGGTTCTCAATGAACGAAGGCATGAAGAATCAAATGGAGTCATATGGGAAAGCTCAACACCTTCTTCCATGTCAAAAGTGCGTGGGCTAAGCATGTACTTGTTTGAACTATTCACATTTACTAATAGTTATGATAAATTCTTTGCCAATATGTATTATCTGCTTAGGGATCAACTATGCCTAGAATCTATTTAGATATATATGTAGGGTTGAACAAGAGAGAGGAGAGATGAAGGAGAATGATCTGAATCCTAGTTAATATCAATACTCTATTGTGTTTAATTTACTATGTTAATCTGTGTGGCATTGGTATTTCAAATTAAAGGTGCAAACACACTGGTTATGTACCTGTATTTGGTACAGTTTGGGTACTATTAGATTATAATTATTACTCAGTAATGTAGTTAAATGAGCTCTAGAAGTTCTTTAACAGTAATTAATTGAATTCCTTGAGTTAGTTAATGTCATCATTCTGATCACTGTCACAGCTATCACACTGCTATATATAGCTGCGCGAGTTCTGTTATAGTTAGATTTCGTTTTCCAGATTAATGAAAATTGAAAATTAGATTGTTCAGTTTCTATCTAAATTCCAATATGGTACGAAGAGCTTAACATTGAACCCTAGTTATGGCTTCTTTGAAAACATGTGGTCATTTTAGCGTTAACTTTGGTGTGTAATAGTCAAATTAATAACTCTCCAGGGTCGAGATGAATTTTGTGCTTCACCAATAGCGATTGCTAGAGCATATATGGATTTTCGAGCATCTGAAGCAGGTCCCAGTTCTAAGAACATGATTCAAACTGTCGAAAGCACAATGCTCCATAATGGTGAAGCTGCAATGAAATTATGTGATCCATCACCGTCAAGAAAGTCATCAACATGCTGGCCAGGTGCTGTTGTGCAAGATGCTTACACAACACCACAAACTCAGGGAAGCAAATATGGACTTCTTAATCATGCACGGACTCCTTATTCCAGAACTCTATTAATGAAGTCCAAGTCCAAGGTTTGTTTTTTTAGGTAGCATATCTTGTACTCCTATTCTCAAGTTGTATCTAAAATTGTATTATTTTTTGTTTTCTTTTTCTCCAGTTGATTCATCCCCCCCAAGGAAATTACAGCCACATGTCATCAACTCCCCTCCGTCAATCACATACAAGTCTGTATCTGAAGGTATCTCTTAATGTTCTGTTCTTATGTGATTGTATTTGGCTTATTGTATGTTGATTCCTTACCTGTAAATTGCTGATATTGAAATTTTTACGTATACTACGTAGCAGTCTTATTGGTTTTGTTGACGATCGATCCTTTCATGGTCTATGGTATTCCTGTCTATCTTGTTTTGTTTTTATTGACCTTTGCTTGTGTTAAGAATGAAGAGTTTGTAGATATATATGATACCGAAAGATCTTTATTTAAGAATTTAATGGGTTTAGAAGATTTGGCTTTCGTTTTGATATCACATTTTCAAACATAACTTGCTACTGGCCTTTTGATTGTACGAGTCAATTATCTAAAATTTCATACGTCGACGTTAACATTTAGAGTTGTGGGAAAATGGAGTCACAGTAGTTCTTTTTGTCATCATATTGTTTGTAAAGACCATGAGTTCTTCAGTAATTATTTGGTTTTTGCCTACGAGCTTTAAATTAAAGGATTTTAAGATATATTCTGTACTGAAAATTGAAACTAATTCACATCTCAAGTAAAGGGAATCCTGTGTTTTTTGAAGATATATATGATATGATAGTGGGATATCCTGTGTTTTTTTCTTATTCAGGCAAGTGTTGTCAAAATAATTGAACTTTTTTAACCAAGATTATCTTGACCTTTGACATTATGATCATCTGAGATTTTTTATTTATTTACTATCCTGTATTTGGATTTGGTTTATTCCTTTTTGTGAAAACTGAATATATTATTATATTTCAAGTTCTAAATAATTTACAATCACTAATATGTTTATATAGGCTATTCTAACCTAATGGGCCATGGGCCGAATACATATTACTAATAAAAATAAAAGATTGCTTCAAGTAATAAAATATTTACTACTTATTTACAACACTCCCCTTCAAGCTGGTGAATGAATATCAATCATTCCCAGCTTGGAAACAATTCTTTCAAAGTTATTACTGTTCAGCCCCTTAGTTAGAAGATCTGCAAGGTTGCCTTGGGAAGAGACATATGGAGTGCAGATTAGACCACTGTCAACTTCAATGTGTTTGGTCCTATCATGCTGCACGAGATTATGGGCAATGCTAATAGCAGATTTATTATCACAATAGAGTTTCATTGGTTCATCACTCTTTATTCTCAAGTCTTCCAAGATACTTTTCAGCCATAGTAATTCACATATTCCCTGTGCCATTGACCTGAACTCTGCTTCAGCACTAGATCTGGATACCACACTTTGTTTTTTACTCTTCCAAGTCACAAGGTTCCCTCCTAAGAAAGTGCAATATCCTGTAGTTGATCTTCTATCCACAATTGACCCTGCATAGTCAGCATCAGTATATGCTTCAAGTCCCACACTTCCATTTCGTTCGAACAAAATCCCTCTACCCGGGGTTCCTTTCAAATATTGAACAATTCGGAGTGCAGCTTGTAAATGAATTTCCTTCGGTTGGTGCATGAATTGGCTCACTAAGCTTACAGCAAAAGCAACATCCGGTCTAGTATGTGATAGGTATATAAGTTTGCCGACCAACCTTTGATACATTTCCTTATTAACCGCAATATCTTCTTCTGCATTCCCCAACTTTACATTTGGATCAATTGGTGTACATGCAGGCTTGCATGCTGTCTTGCCAGTCTCTTGTAGAAGATCAGTAATGTATTTCTGTTGGGATATGAAAATCCCTTTCCTAGAATGAGCCACTTCTATTCCCAGAAAATACTTCAATTTTCCCAAGGTCTTAATCTCAAATTCCTCGGCCAAGTGTTGACCTAACAATTTTTGCTCTTGTTCATCATCACCTGTTACTATAATGTCGTCTACATACACCAATAACACTGTAACTCCCCCTGACTCAGAGTGTTTAACAAATAAAGTATGGTATCCTTGACTTTGTTTGAATCCCAAACCAACCATGACTTTAGTGAATCTTCCAAACCAAGCTCGTGGTGATTGCTTTAGCCCATATAAAGCCTTTTTTAACTTGCATACGGTATTGGCAGAAATATCTTCACGATATCCAGGGGGTACATCCATGTAGATCTCTTCTTCAAGTTCTCCATGAAGGAAGACATTTTTTACATCAAATTGCTGCAAGTTCCAATTGTAATTAGCTGCTAAAGATAATATCACCCTAACAGTATTCATTTTTGCAACTGGAGCAAATGTCTCTGAGTAATCTATTCCATAAGTCTGAGTGAACCCTTTGGCTACCAATCTTGCCTTGTACCTCTCAATAGATCCATCAGCCTTGTATTTTACAGTGTATACCCATTTGCACCCTACCAGTTTCTTTCCATTTGGTAGAGAAACCAGCTCCCAAGTATTGTTCTTATCAAGTGCCTCCATTTCCAAATCCATGGCTTGTTTCCATTTCCTGTCAGACAATGCCTCAGATAAGGAGGTAGGTATTGTGGTAGTGTTTAGACTTGTGAGGAAGGCTTTATGAGTAGGTGATAACTGTTCAAAGCATAGGTAATTAGATAGAGGGTAAAGTGGCTTGTTGGTGCAGGTTCTAGTATTTTTCCTTTGGGCAATTGGAAGATGTGAGTCTTTAGAGTGTATTGGTGTTATTTCTCTGGATTTTGGTTTCTTATGTTTTATCTGGACGGGTTCTGGTTCCCTTTGCATGGTTGAGCTAGATTCTGGTTCCTGAGCATGAGAAAATTCTGAAATTGAATCACTAGAGTTTGAAGGATCAAGGAAAGTTACCTCATGTAATTTTGGATCGGACTCATGGATATGAGTAGAGTCAGGAATGGTTTTGTTTTTCCTTGTGTATACTAAATTCTTCCCATATCTTACATCAACATCAACATTTCCATCTTTCTTAGAATCAATTTCAGTCTCAACATTGTCAACTTTAGTTTCAGCCTCCACTTCTGGTCCAAAATTAAGTTCAGGAAGTATAAGAGACTCATCTTCCGTACTTGTGCTCTCCCCCTGAAGATGAGTTTGAGCGAAGTAACTCTCTTGTTCATGAAAGGTGACATATCGGGAGACAAAGAATTTATGAGACGGTGGATGATAACATTTATAACCCTTTTGGGTGGAAGAATACCCTATAAAGACACATTTTAAGGCTCTAGGATCAAGTTTCCCTCTACCATCACTATGGATATGGACGAACGACTTACACCCAAATATTCTAGGAACGAGATTACAAGAGGTGGACACATCGGGATAAAATGAGGATAAAACCTCCATAGGAGTTTTAGAGGCAAGGACACTAGAAGGTAAACGATTTATGAGATACGATGCGGTTAAAATTGCCTCTCCCCAATACTTCTTAGGAACCTTGTTTTGGAATAATATAGCACGTGTTTGATCTAATAAGTGCCTGTTTTTTCTCTCAGCAATCCCATTTTGTTGGGGTGTTTTATCACAGGAGGATTCATGAATAATACCCTCTTTTTGACAAAAAGAATTAAGTCCGTGATTGAAGTAATCTTTGGCATTATCAGACCTGACTCTCTTAATACTCACTCCAAACTGGTTTTTTACCAATGAGAAAAAATGTAGAAACACAGAGGTAACTTCAGACTTTTGTTTTAGTAAGTAGACCCATGTAACCCGAGTGCAATCATCAATGAAAGTTACGAACCATCGAGCACCCGATATATTTGGAACATTTGAAGGACCCCACACATCAGTATGAATTAAATTAAATGGAGAAGTACTCACTTTGTTACTAACTGGAAAAGAGGCACGCTTCTGTTTAGCAAGTTCACACACCTCACAACAAAGACTCTCAACATCTAAATTTTTAAAAAAGGAAGGAAATATTTGTTTCATGACTCTAAATGAAGGATGACTAAGGCGATAGTGGTATAGAAAGACCTTCTCCCTGTTGGTCTTAATTGATTCTGAAAAAAATGAGTTGTTGTTGAGTGAATTTGCGGGGAGATTCTGGCTATCCAAATAATAAAGACCATTCCATTCTCTTGCATTTCCAATTGTCCTCCCCGAGTGCTTATCTTGAAAAACACAAGCATTGTCATAAAAAATAGCATTACATGAGAGGTTTTTTGTGAGTTTTTGTATGGAAATTAGGCTAGTAGACAGTTTGGGAATATGAAGGACATTTCGTAGGATTATAGATGGACTTATTTGGACATCTCCTTGGCCGGCTACAGTTAAAAGGGTACCATCTGCTGTGGATATTTTCTTGTTGCTGGGACAAGGTGAATATGTGGAAAAGAGTGTAGGTAAGGGTGTCATGTGGTTAGTGGCTCCAGAATCCAGTATCCAATATTGGTTTTGGGTTTTATCTGAAGCATTAAATCCAAAAGAAAATTGAGACTTACCAAAAGAAAGTGGAAACGGAAACATACCTGAATATGCCAGAGAAGTTGTAACCGTTGTTGGTGTCTCCAATTTACTAAGAAAAGACTTCAACCTCTTTATTTCATCTTGGTTGAGTGGAACAAATCCTTTTTTTGACATATTGACTGATGTCATGTGACTGTCTTAATAAGGAGAACAAAAATAGCAAACAAACTCCAATTTTGTTTTTTTTTTTTATGAACAGCAACACGATGAACAGTAAACGCGTGAACAGTGTCACGTGAACAGTACGTTGGATAAATAGTGATTGGGCACTAGGAAAAAACTGCACAGTGATGTTGTGACTGTTTGCTGAAACTGCAATGAAGGCAGTGGGAAAAAAATCTGCAATGAAGGCAGAAGGAAAAAAAAAAGCGCAATAAAGGCGGCTAGGGTTTTTTTATGCGGAAGCGAGACCCTCTAGAACGAGAGCTCTGATGCCATGTGAAAATTGAATATATTATTATATTTCAAGTTCTAAATAATTTACAATCACTAATATGTTTATATAGGCTATTCTAACCTAATGGGCCATGGGCCGAATACATATTACTAATAAAAATAAAAGATTGCTTCAAGTAATAAAATATTTACTACTTATTTACAACACTTTTGTTTCAATGTTTTATTTTACTCTTTAAATTGGTTGATAACTTCCCTTCTGCTGGTAATTTGTTACTAACATGTTTGTAATAAACAAAGGACAAATCTGAAGTTGGTGCATCAGAAAGTGGATATGGATCTGTCGGACCTATTCGTCGAACTAGGCATAAGGTTGCTGTACAATCGACTCCTCAGAGACCAGCATATTCATCTATGAATTCTTCAGAGAGACAAAGTTCCAGGTTTATTGAATATTCAAATCCTACTGTTTCTACAAGCACGGGTCCTGGTAGGATGAGCACTACTCGTAAGCCACTGGGCTTTGAGCGCAGTGTTCCAACAGTACACATGCATACTAGTTTGATGGCTAAGAAGATATTAGATCATATTGACAGAAGCGTTCCCACTCCTAAGGAGAAATCTGCTGAGCTGAAGCTAGCGACTAAATGGAAGAATCCTGAGTCTTATGTTAATACAAGTACTATCTTTTCAAATGAATATAATGGCTTGGTTAAACCAAAAGATGTTAGTCCTTGTAAATATGACGAGCTTGGTGGAATGAATTCTACTCTAAGAAATGCAAATGAAGGGAACTCCAATGTTGATATTCAACCTAGGGAGAGTACTGATAAATCTATTGACATAACAAAAGAAGGGACTTTGGCATCTGCATTGAATGTTCACCACAGCATCCCCAAACTCACCAATGATGCAAGGACTACACAAAATTTTGGTAGTTCTCAGATGTTTTCAATGAAGTCTACTTACGAGGTACTCTTTATTTTATGGCCATTGAAATTTTTACATGTAGTTTTCTCAAATGTATCACCAAGGAAGTAAACAAAATCAATTTTAGTGTGTTTGGAAGAAAGCGATTTCGTAGTTTTAAGCACCCAGTAGCACCATAATAAAGTAAAATCGGATAGTTTAGATTACCGATTGCAGAAGAAGGAATTGAGTTGTAACATCCTTGCCTACATGGAGAGAATGGCAATACGGTGGGAAAGGTAGTTGGAAGGCATCAAAAATAGAAGTTTTGGGGTTGGGCTTGGCAGACCCTCATAGATAGGTCTGGGTTTCTGTCTTTATTGTAAGTGGCCAAATTACGTTGTCTTTCTTGATCTCAATATCAGGCTGCGTAGGCAAGGCAGTAAAGATATTTCCTAGTAGTCAATTTACTATTTTTTTTATAGATTTAAATGTTTTTGGTCCTTGTAAAATATCAAATTTTCACTTCAATATTGTTAATCTCCGATTCTCCGTAATCTACCCTTCTTTTAGTTTGAGTCGACTTGAACATAAACCAAATATTACTAGGATTTAAACGAAAAATAAAATTGCAAGGACTAAAATATTTAAAAATTACCAAAACAAACAAAAGATTATATACCACATAGATCACATTGAAGCTATGAATTGCTATGAATTTTATTATTATTATTTGGCCTGGTATTTCATGAACGGAATGTTTCTGATGTACTGCTAACTGTGCAGGATGGTTTGATGCCTCTCCCAAGTGGTGGTCGGTATCCTTTATTAGTAAATCAAGAAAAGAAGACTGTGGCCAATAATGCCGCTAGTAAACCAGCTTTAGCTCCTATTTCCATCAAGAAGCCTGAATCAAAATGGACCTTAGCATCTGATAACACCTCGGGATTTACCTTCCCTGTTACAGCACCGTCTTCTGTATTCTCTGAACCACCAACACCATCCATCATGCCATTATTGTTCGCTACTGGTAATCAGCACCAATCAGAAGAAATATATACTCAATTGTCATACAGTTTTGGTATTAAAAAGTCGAATCCAGCAGTAGTATTTTCCTTTCCATCCACAAGCAATATAGTTCATAATGACGATGGAGTCATAAAGTACAACTTTGGTTCAACTGATAAGGCAAGGCTGTCGTTTTCAATTGGAAAAACTGCTGTCAACTGTTGAGTAAAGCAAACAAACGAGGTTCTGAAATTTGTCCCAGCTATGTTTTTTCTTCTCATTGTTGTATTTTTACACTTTTAACAGGCTATGAGCAGATATAGTACTTTAGTTTTCCTTTTGTTTTTTAGGTAAATATGACAAAAATGAAGTGATCCGAGGCAATGAGACTGTCATCTGAAAGCCTTTGTAATTTTACCAACTTACCTACAAAATTAGGTGATCTGGGTAGCATATCCATCCCTTGTGAGATAGATGCAGTAAAATTAGATGGTATCCCTCTCACTTGGTAAAAAGATTGGCTTTGGTAAGATTACTAAATCTTCAGCAGTTATCTGTGTGGTAAATCAAACTAAAACAAAGTAATATTGAATATGCCGGTAAAAGTAGTTAATAGTAATACTACTATGGTCCCTATACGGTTTGTGGTGATAGACTTGTTGTGCCTATAATCTAAGGAAGAGGCTTTCTTTAACACATGAGAGGCTTTCTAGTAAGGTTTAGTTTTAGCTTTTGAGAGTGAAAGAATAGAATTTGACATGAGTTAACTTAGACTAAGACCCAACTTCAACCAAAATATTCTAGAAAGAATACGTTAAGAGTCTACTTTTAAGTGGAAGTAAAAGTTAGTAAAAAAAAAAGTGGAAGTAAAAGGTAATTTGTGCGTACCGCATACAAATCTATTCATGTGACTTAATTTTATTGGTCATTGGATAAATACGGTCATTTTTTATGGGGTAATGTATGCATCTGCTATTTTAAAAGAAAGTTCCAATTCTAATATAGTAAAAAAAGTAGCAATAGACATTAAAGTTTATCTATAAATAGAACATTATATTAAGAATCTCATGAGAGATGATATATATCAACATGAGTTTATATCTGACTGCATTTTCTATCTTACAAGTTAGTTTTGTAGGGTTGAATTAGACTCAATCTAAAATTCTAAGAAGATATCAAAGTATTCTCCAAGATATGTTGGGCTACTTTCTTTTAGATTTTCGATATCGAACTATTCACCATTTATATTAACACACCAAACCCAATATTATTAAGCGTCAAAGTGTGTTAAGAGTTACACATTCGATAAGAAATTGTTTGAATATCACTTTACAAGTGAGTGTAATCTTCATCTTATAAGTCGGGTTTATAAATTTGAATTAAATTTCAACCCAAAATTCTATAACATGCAAATAGCCTTGTGTTTGTTTCATCATTGTATATTATTAGGTACTAGTTGAGTTTAATCTTCTGCTTTGTTTTTTGTTCTCGTGAATGAACCTTCAAATCTGCATGAGACGTTTACCGATTGTTGTATCACAAATCTCTCTTCATATCTTTCTCGGCCGCGTTTTTCCGTTGTGGTGGTGCATTTGACTGCCATGGTTTGGAGGAAGAGAGAAAAGCCGAGACATGTGGGAAGATAAAAAAAAATCTAAATCTAAATTACCAACTTGCCCCTTTAATAACGTCAAAATAACGAAATTGCCATCCAACGTATGTCCAAAAACTGTGTACTTTCAACATTATATCTTTTCTAATTAAATTCAAGAAATTCATGAACTCTATCAAAGAATAAATTGTTTTGAAGAATTTATGTTCAAATTCTAAGTAAAACAATTGTTGAATAGATTTAACTTACTTCTAACTGAACTTTGGATTACCAGATCCACTTCTCCTAAAGATGGAGGTTAAAAAAATGTATTTAAATGATTTGAAATTCAAATTCAAGCATTATACTAACGAGGACAGTTACACAGCTTTTACAAATAAAACATAAACACAATATTTATTTTTACACAATAAACATACAACAGAAGACTTTTAACTTGATCTTAGCCAAAAGGCCAAGAAAGGTATAACAGAAGATTTGTAACTTAATGTAAATACTTTGATAACAATAATGTCATAAATCCCATTTATTTTGTTCCCTTTTTAGAGAAACTCATATCATACAATACCATATCATATAGTCATAGCATATATCCAGATGAACATGCTAGGTATTATTCTCAATAAAAACTGAACAAGTAACAATATTTATATATCAATAATAATAATAATAATAATTAGTAATAGTAATTAATTCTAAGGCTTCTTAATAACCTCTGCTTTCTTGATTATCAATCCTCCCTTCCATTTTCCACTCCAAACTTCGTACAATCCAAAATGAAGGTCAGCTTCCTTTTCTCCATTTTCCTGGTCGCGAACAGTAATTTCAAGTTCATCACCACTTGGAATGGTTGCAGGACCACAATTTAATTTGACTGGCTTATAGCTATATGATCCCTTTTTACCAATTTTAGCCATAACAAGTACTTCTGTGTTTCCCCAACCAAAACCTGTTTCCCTAACTTCAATATCAAATTTTACCACATATTTTTCACCCACTTTTACAGATACTTTACCAGATACCTCCAACCATGAAACTTGTATAAGCTCCGCTCCTTCGCTGAAATAATTAATTAATATATATGGAAACATTAATTAACTATAACTAATCAAATCAAATTCAATTGATTTGAGTTAAAAGTTAAAAAGATTGCGGTCCAGAGTCCATGTACTCGCTCTGACAAAAAAGAAAATACTAATATAATAATTACTCCTTTCGTTCCGAAATATAAGAGAAAATTGGCCAAAAAAAGTTGATATATATGGTCAAAAATTTGGACTAAATATATCAATTTTATTTGACTAATTTTCGCTTATATTTTAGAATAGAGGGAGTAATTATTAACTTTGACTTAAAAAAAAAAGAAGCTAGAATGCAACTAACTCACTTAGTTATCGTTTTCCAGTAGCGAGGATCATTTCCCCAAATAATGTTGAGTCCTTGTGGCTTTATCTCGAAACTCCCAGAATTCTGCATACATGTATTGTAGTTGTTAATTATATAAAGAAGGGTTTTTACGGTAAAAAAAAATTATATAACGAAGGGTTAAATAATTTTTTGTTCCCTAAAAAATTATTAAATATTTCGGAGTTCTGAGAGGTACGCATGGAAAGTGGCTTTGTAGATTTTTCAAGTATTGGAATGATTAGCTCGACTGCGTGGTTACAACAAAATAGAGTTGCATGTTGATTCAAAAGTGGTAGTAACAACGCTTGAGAAAGTTCCACATGGATCACCGGAATTTACATGCAGAGTTATATGCAGGGGATTCTACTTATCCATTTTAAGATGAAATTTCTAACCATTAAACTATCTAATAAAAATATACAATATTATCATTAATGTTTGGTTGCATAATAAGTATCATAGGCTATTGCTACGGTGAACCACCTTGACAAGTGATCTACCGTGGTTAAGGATAAATACTATTATAACGAATAGGAATTTTATAAAATTCACCAATGGATTGAAAATTTATATCATATTGTCATTTATACAAGGTATCTTATATCTTATTATTTAATCATTGAAACAAAACATGTATATAAGTTGCATAAATATGATGTACAGTAGTTCCTTAAAAAAAAAGACCACAAGAGGTTCTAATATTTTACCGAGTTGGGATCCTCTCCATTGTTTGCTTTCTCCATTTCTTCCATTATTAAAATTTTGAAAATATAAATACAATGATGTGACATTTGGTGGGTCCAATTATTTAATATATATCATAAAACTCTTCAAAACCATAGTAATGGAGAGGATCCTATTTCTATTTTATCATGTTTTTGAGATCTATAGTAAATACATAACAAATTAATTAATGGCAGTATGGCACTTAAGTTGAACCCGTAAAATAATCTCCTTCGCTCTTCAAAAATTCTAATTATTGCGGGTTATTCCTAGTGTTGTGAAATAAATATAAAGAAATATGGATATGATCTAGAGTAATAAAACTCTATTTTTTGCGGTTAAGTAATCCAGAGTTCGATGTAAGATAACTAAAGTACAATAAAAAAAATTGTTTTCATAAAAAATCAAACTCGAATTTTATCGAAAGGTTCATTCATCCTAACAGCTTAAGCGCAACGTCTTAGTTGATAAAACTCTATATCACAAGAAACATCAAACAATTCTTAGCATGCGCAATAAATCACAACTTTCCTTTTAGTTGGGACATACTTTTCATAAACATATGCATTTTATTTTTGTGAGAAATATATATATATATATAGTTTACCTCCGAAATAAAGTTAATATCTGCTGTCTGATGAGGCTTTTTGAAAGGCATTTCAACAAATCTGCAAATTATTAAAATTAAAAGCTGCTTTTATCCTTCTGATCAGCTCCTCTTTTTTCGTGTGCTTTTACCTTAACACAATCTATGAAGAAAACTTTGTGTAACGAACCTCTTATATAGAATAAGGAAGACAAATTAAGAACCAAGTAAAAAAGAATATGTATTTGTGTATGATAAGAATGAAGGGAAAGAATAATACAACTTGAGCACAAAAGGAATCAAGAAAATTAAATTCGATAAGCTTTTTGTTAAAGGAATTATATTCTCTTTTTACTGCCGCGTGAATTAATACCCACGTACGTTCAACAAGTCAATTTGTATTCCCAAAGAATCCACTTATGAGACGGTACATGTGGAATAGTGGTTGTTGATTGTGAGACTAAATAGGGTTTGTGGATCATTGACGTCGTATGTGGGAAACCATTCTTACAATTTCTACCGACAACAAATGTTTGTAATCAATTGTAAGTTGGTTTTGTGATTATTGACTTTGGACTTGGTAGGAATGGTTCGATCCCGTAATTGCGATCGAGAAAGGATTGAAACCACTTGATGTCAAAACTGACATCTAAATCAGATTAGGCGGCCAAGTGGATCAGATACTGCCGGTGAAAACAAACAAAAGAATGTGCACCACTGCTCCAAAGAAGAAAATGATGAGCACAATTGTTTGTTCTCCTTGACAAGCATTGGACGGAATACTGACTCAAACACCATCACATGTTCTCTCTCACATTGATGATCATCAACTCTTCATGTTGGAGGATCCATCATCGTCATTATGAACCATGATCACTTTAGTGTGTAAACAATGAGAGATGATTGATGAGCAGAACATGTTAGAATTTCTTTAGTTTCATAAACGAAATTCTATCTTAAACAGCGAAAATGAAAATGGAATTAAATAGTCAAAATATCTCAAGTTATTGCTCTCGTTTGAAGATTATTCTTGCTTGAGGGTGTTGTGGATCTTTTAAACCTTCTATAATCTCACTTTGATAGTGTAAGTCTTTATTGAATAGAGATGTCAAACTTAGCAAACCAAAACAAATGAACTGCATTGCTTTATATATAACTCCTGTCCATCACAAAAGTATTTTACGTGCAATCAATACAACTACCCGAAATGGACAGTTACTATATTTGAGGGAAATAATAAAGACCACACTTTAGACTTAATAGGAAATTACCTCAATGGCTATTGAGTGAGCAATTTCCACTTATTTAAATAAATAAGAGAGAAATAAATACAACATAACCAACATCTTTTTTCATGTTGAAAACAATCAACATCCACTTCCAAGGATAACCACCACATAACTAGAGAGGCATACCGACTTGGCGACCATTTTCAATTGGAATGATTTGCATGTTGGAATTAATCCAGCGTCACCCTTAGGATTCGAGGAGCTTAACATCCCAACCCATGGCGCTTAGGCGCAACCCTTAAAGAATTCTATACTATAAGTATATTAAGTTGCGCCCTTAAAGAACCCTTAAATTTCTTCTGTTATTGACAATCTTGTGCCAAACATATAACCGTGTTAGAAAAAGATCCTATCTTGAAACACACTATGACAACACTAACAACAATGAGAAAGATCATTACTCTGTCAAACCCTAAATCTTTGATGGAGAAAAGGTTGATTATTGGAAAGATAGAATTGAAAGTTTTTTTTCTTGGTTACAATGTAGATTTGTGGGATATATGTTCACAGATGGTTACACACATTCTATGGATAAAAATGGTGTAAAGCTTGAAAGAAGTGCAATTGATGAAAAACAAAAGAAATGAATAATGGTGAAGAAGAAGGATAATGGTGAACCCCCATTTTTTAGATTTCATAGTGTGAAATGAATTTTAAGGCCATAAGCAATTTATGGACATAGTAAGAAACAAAGCAAGTTTTAATTGAAGTGAAATGAATTAAGCCAACTTTTGCTTGAAAACGTGATTAACATTCATGTACAAGTATACACAGTCACAATTGCAGTAAGTAATAAGAAAAAGTATTGATCCCACAAGGATTTCTTAAAGGAACTTCATTTCATTCATTTCACAACTAGCTTTAAACTTGTGAGTAAAAACATAATAAAATATCATTTCAGGGTTTCAAATAAGAAAATAATAAAAAGGGTTTTTGAAAACAAGTTTAGAAAAGTAGTTGGAACAATGAACCATTTAAATCCATAGTATGCTATGTGAGTGAGTGATAAGTGTTGTCAAGACTTCTGTGAGCAAGTTTGTCTTGTGGTGTATGTCTACAACGTTAGATATAAAATGATGGATAAAATGATCCTATGTCTAGGTTACGGTTAATTCGTTTTAGTTCAGAAAATCTTGCTTGTTAAACCCACTATGACCCTAAAACTTATGTCTCAGTCATTAGGTAAGAAGTATGTGTCCATCATAGGGTTGGTAAAAATATCCATACCCGCGGATAAAATCCGCCACGGACACAGAGCGGATAGTTTAATTGATATCCACGGGTAAGATAAATGGATATTTCAACTACCTGATAGTTAATGGATAGGGATACGGATTTAATGGTATCCGTATCCGCGGATATCCGTACCCGTTAGTAAATAAGAATATTATATAAATATTCTTAGTTATCAAATATATAAAAGCCTTTTTAATTCTTTAGAATTTTGTGATGGACTTTGTTTTAATTATAAATAAAATGTATGAAATTTTTTCTAAAGAGAAATGTCTGGATGTTATTATATTTTGGTGAAAAGAAGAAAAATAAATGTGTTGAATTTTGTTGTTAAATTGAAAGTGAAATGTATGAATGTTATTACGTGATAATAATCTTTTTCTTGTTTCTTTATAAAGAAGATAAACAAATTTCAAGTAATTAAATAATTTTTTTTACAACAATCACAATTATTATTTTTAAAATTATTATCCATGGATGTCTGTGAATATCCACGGATACTTCAAAATCTATGGATTACCCGCTTGACGGATACCCGCACGGATATGGAGCGGATATGAATATCGTATTTATCCAACTGAGCGGACACAGATATCATACTATCTGTCCCCACAGATATCCATTGACATCCCTAGTCCATCATCTACTTAACCATATCAATCCTTTATTTCCATTTATTATTAGATGTCTCATAACAATAAACTTGTTCCTAGATCTCAGTTGATCAGTCAAAGATGCAAGCATATAGCAAAATAACAAAAGGATTAACGAAGCATAAACAACACATCACATGAATAACATACTACTTTATTAAACTTCACATATTCTAACTATTAAGAGTTTAGCTCATGGTGAGCATACAAACATAAACAACCAGAAGGATAGATTCATACATCATAGAAGAATGAAATATAAACCTACAAGCATAGCCACCAAAGGATGATGTCTCAACCTCCAATGAGCATAGACGACTTGCCTCCGGTTATCAGATCGTACAAATCTAGCTTCTCCTCTCCACTCTTGTGTGACGGCAACCTTGATCCTCAAAATGATGAATGATGAAAGACACTCTGAAATTAGGTTAAGACTCCTTTGCCCATGGGATGGCCAGTTAGCTTTCCTCATTTAGACAGGCGCGTCATTCTCCTATTTCTCACACGTGACATCTTCTGATTATGTCTGATTAATCAACCTCCTGATTTGTACGGATTCTGGTGTCTTGACTTGGATTATCACTTCCGAGCTCTGAGACTTTATTACTTAGTCTCATTGGTCTGTCTTGACTCCAATAGTCACTAGAACTAACTCCTTATATAGATAATTACATAAAGTCCTAAATACATATTAGACTCAAAAGCATAATAAAAACGACATAAAACAATAGTAGATCACCTCATTGGCAGGGAATAATCCAAGTATCAAGGGACTAAAAACATCACATAAATTGAGTTATAAAACCCCCAAACTTGAATCATTACCTGTCCTCAGGTGATGCTGTAGATAGGAAGAAATGTGTTAAACTACTCACTTCATTAATATCAGAAAACAACACATTCAGACCTTAAGAATTAACCTTGGATTGCATTTTAAAGATTGACATAATCTTTGTATCTCAACTATCAACATTCAACAATAACCATGCGTGTGTGTACTGTCTCCTACTGCCAACCAGAGTAATGCCAGGATCTTTCTCCAACACTACACAGTTAGGATACTAAGCTACCATTTTTATCTCCTATAATTCCAAGTTTGAGTTCAAATTTCAGTCTAACGGGAGGTAATGCTATAATGTTTCCATAGGCTTTGAAATTTCTAACATGCTGGGGCAATGCTTAAGGTGCTACTCTACCTTTTCACCTGACGGGATCTCAGTTGTAATGAGTCCAACCTGTTACTTTGAGTAGAGCACCCCACACATCACTTGTTCCTCCAGTTTAAGGCACATGAACTATCACAATCTAATGTTCCTCCAGTGATGGGCACATGAACTTATTCTTTTTTTTTTTTTTTTTTTTTTGCATTTTTTTATACATATTATATGAAAATACCCCATCATAAATTCATTCATGTTACAACAATCAAGTAATCCAACCTCTCCCCCAAACTTAATCCTAATCATGCCTCTTCATTATATTCAATATTCCCTCCGGTCCTATATATAAGAAACATTTCACTTTTTAGATACATATCAATTCTACAATGTATCTAAAAAGTGAAATGTTTCTTATATATAGGACCGGAGGGAGTACTCAGATAACTTAGGCTAATGACTGTGTATTTTAAAGACCTATCAAGGCACTACTAAGTATAGGCAGAAATCAACAGTTGTGCATGAATTGTGCAATGGTCATCATATCAAGAATCAAAACAAAAATTTCCAAAAATTGCATCAATCCTACAGTTTTCAACTTAAAATCTTAAAACTCTGTTTTACTGTCAATACTGTGAAGGTGCGTGGAGAAAACACAAGAAGGGGGGTTGAATTGTGTTTTGGATATTTTAAAAACTTTCCAAGATATTTAAGATCTTTTCAGAGTCTTTAAAGCACAACGAATTATTCACACAATTAACTTATGGCGTTATGAATGATGAAGGAGTAAATGAGAGAGTGAGAGAGAGAGAAGAACACACAACAATTTATACTGGTTCCCCTCACAAATTGAGAGTACTCCAGTCCCCTTGTTTCCAAGAGAGTTTCACTATAATCACGAGGATTACAATAGTTGCTCAAGCACACAAGCTCAAGACTTCCTGCTCTTAGTCACACAAGACATAGAGACTTCCTTGCTTTGATCACACAAGATCAAAGACTTCCTTGCTCAAGCACACAAGCTTGAGACTTCCTGCTCTAAGTCACACAAGACAGAGAGACTTCCTTGCTCTGATCACACAAGATCAGAGGCTTCCTTGCTCAAGCACTCAGGCTCAAGACTTCACTGCTCTAATCACTAAGACTGAGACTTACGTGCTTCTACACTAAGCAGAAGACTTTCTTGCTTCTACACTAAGCAGAAGACTTACTACTAACTTAAGAGCTTAAAACTTATTACAATCATAATAACTTCAGAGGCTCTAAGCTAGTTTCTATGCTCACTTCATTTGAGAGATATTATCTATTACAATTCAAATGCTCACTTTCTTCTGAGAGATTTTTCTAATGTTGAGCGCTAGTCTTCAATTCTTTCTTTGGCATATTTATATGAGTTGAGAAAGACATTGAGACGTTGGAGAAATTCCCGTTGCAACTTGGACAGCTGTAGACATGAAGGATCCGTTGAGTAAAGCCACGTCTTCCTTTGCAGAGAAGCTTCACCTTTGCTGTCTGTCCAATGGTACAGTTATAAGGTACAACTAGCTCCTAGAGAGAGGGATCACATCCTTTGTGACCGTTGCATTTTAGTTGACCTTAGAACAAGTCATCAGGCTTGATAAGTTGTAGTTGATGTAGCCCTCTGATGACTGGGAATTCCCTTTGCTTCTGATGAACCTTTGATAGCTTGGAGTCTGATTGGTCTTTGAATGGTTGGCCTCTGATAGTCATTTGCAGTTCAGCTTCTGAACGCCTTCATCCTCTGAATGACTTATGACTATCAGACAGCCTCTGAACTCTTGTAGGCCTCTGAACATCTTTGAGCTTCTGAACTCCTCTGAGTCCCTGAACAGCTTTCAGACATTCTAAACATCCTTGAGCTTCTGAACTCTTTTGAGTCCCTGAACAGCTTTCAGACATTCTGATCTACTTTGAGCTTCTGAACTTTGTATAGCTTCTGACCACGTTGTAGCATCTGAACTCTTTCAGAGTCTTAAATATTCAGACTTCCATTGGTTTCATCAGAGTTTAAATTAAGTGTGCTCTTGATTAAACGTTGAATTCTCCTGCACTTAATTTAAACATTAGTACCATCAATTGTCCATTTAATACTTTGTTATCATCAAAACTTAAGTGTGTGTATTAACACATATTTTGTTCCAGCAATCTCCCCCTTTTTGATGATGACAAACACAAGTATTAAATACAATTGTTGTTGATAAAAATCAGCTATGTTGACATTAGGCTTCTGAGTTTTGCAAGCTCCCCCTAAGTCTGATAACCCATAGGGTTAAGTTTGTAAGCTCCCCCTATTCTGTATCCATAGTTAATTTTAATCAGTTTCAGAAATACTTTATTATATGACTTAAATTATTCATATTTCACTATGTAAAGAACAAGGTTTGCAAGCTTCTTCTTTCCATAGTGTGATAATCTTTGAGTAAAGTTGTACCCTTACTCAAGAACTAACTATGAATAATAAACTTCAATTAATAAATGCATTCTCCTTGAAAATTAAGCCCTTAATGCAGATGCAAGATGAAATAGTATTTAAATTGAAGCAATATTTAAATTGAATGACAAAATAGAATCAGAGGCGCTTAAAAACTTCTACATACACACTTGGTTCTGATGGTTATCATTAACAGCTTCAGAGTTCAAAATATTTACAAACAGTTCAGAGCTTTAAAAATCTTTTCAAAGAAAATAGCTCAGAGTCTGAACAAAAAATTTGAAAACAGTTCAGAGCTCTTTTGGTACAATACTTTGAAATCCTCAAAGATCAGATTGTCATAACAAAACATGTTCCTCATGCTACTATTTTGACCACTCTCCTACGTTCTCTCTCTGAAGCACTACAAGGCCCTAAAAAGCCAAGTAATTTCGCTTCTTCCAAAAATTGATTTACCAATATTCTTTCTCCCCCTTTTGTCATTATCAAAAAGGTAATATAAGCAATTAATAGAAATTCAACTTTCAATGCCGTCAAATCAGGAGTGGTTGAACACATTTAATATTCGGCCATTGAATTTTGCTTATAAAAGGAGAGAGATACCTAGTCATTTTACTCACACAAAGTAATCTTAGGTTATTGATAGATCTCTTGAGAGAAAAAATGAAACGCTCAGAGAAGAAGAAGGTAGTTTCACTGAGAGTTAGTCAAGATAGGACAAAACACAAAGAAGAAACATCAAGAAGAACAAAGCCAAAGTCTAAGATTCCGCCTACTTCAGAGTCTGAACAAGCAGATTCTCATACAGAGTCTGAGGAATGGGATTCTGACTGGTTAGAGTAGTTGAGAACAAATTTTCCTGAAGAAGACCAAGCTGATGATCAAATCTTAGATGATCTAAAATCTTCTCCTAAGGAAGAGTCAGTTAACTCATATTCCCCAAGAGAGGTGCCATCCAAGCTGGGTCACCCAATTCCACCATTTAAGGATACCAGTTGATTGTCTTTAGGAATTTATGTATCAAATACTCATTTTTCAATAAAATTATTTCTTTTGCTTGTTGTAGATTGATGTTTTTATTGTGTATATTATCTTGTTTTCTAGTTCCAATCCTTAAGATTAACCAATTATTTGTGCAACAATACTTATTTTTAAGATAAAGACACTAGGATTAACAAAACATGAATAAATATTTCAGAGTAGCACAAGAAAATCAAAGAACATACATATATATGAACTTAATCTAACTATGTGCTTAACAAAATATTAATCAAGATACTTATTTTAAGCAAGAAAGGGGAAATCCTAAGAAGTTGATTGTGGTTGGTTATTAAGTGACGCTAGAATTTTTGTGATTTTCTCCTGTTTAGCAATAACTATCTCCATCAACTCTCTTCGCCTTTTCATTTCTGCCCTAAGGTCGTCAATTTCAGCCTCATACAGTGGATTTCTAATGTGTACTTGATGTGCTCCTAGATTATCCACAATAGGCTCATTCAGTCTTTCCTCAAGTGTTGCTATCTCTTCCATTAGATTTTGCCTATCACTTGTTCTTACAGACGAGGATCCAGGTTGATTCCTCTCTGTGTCCTTTTGAAACTGAATGACCTCTTCAGCCATTGTGTTCTTTCCCCTGTCACTTCTCCTCTGTTCTTCAATACACGCCTCTTGGAGACTGTGCAACTTCTTTACCAAATCCTCAGTTAGGCTTTCCCATTGAGCCATATGCTCAGATGAAGATATGTCAGAATGTCTTAGCTCAGGAAGGCCATGTAACCGTCTAATCAGGCTGTTGCATTCACCCAGGACCTTAGGAATTATGGAATTGGTTTGAGGAGATTCAGGGTTTGATGAAAAGGATTGTGTTTGTTGTAGATGTTGGATATGATCAGATTGATTAGATGAAATTAACTGCTCATGAGTTAATTTATTGATCATTTCATCAACCTGATCATTGGTTTGTAAGATTGAGGTCTGATTTGATTCATTCTTGTCATACCCCAAATTTTGCCCACTTACATAATCATATGGTTTATTGCCGCATTTTCTTTTGAATATGTGAATTAGCTCAATTGGTATTGGAAAGAGTATTTAGGGGTTTACTAGTGTGAGGTCTTGAGTTCGAATCCTATTGTCGTCTTTTTATAATTATTTCATTTAGTTTAAGTTTTATCATTAGTAACTTTTATTAAAAAATCCAAAAAATATTTTAGTCAATTTATTTTTATGTTTTTCTTTAATTTGTCAATATTACTATTAATTTCTTTATTTTTTTATTATTATTGTCATTATGATTGTAATTATTAGTGGTATCATTGTTACTATTATTATTATTATTGTCATCATGTGTCAAAAGTCAAAAGAATAAATAGAGAGGGAAAATATCTGCACTTTCAAGACAAATCAAACCAAAGAGGAAAAAAATCAATTCTCCCATCAATTCCAAATCATCATCATCAAAGCATTCCTAAACCAAAACAATCAACATTCAATTCTCAAACCTAATTGTGTACATATAAGTAACAAGAAAAAACACGGAGAGGGGGGAGGTTTTGGGTGAGAGGCAATCAGAACCCAAAAGACAAAAGCAGAAAACCAAAGAATCAGAGAACCAAAAACACAAAAAAAAAAAAGGAGAACAAGCAGTAGCAGCCTAGCTGCGTTTTCCTCCAGCAACCATAAACAACCATCTCCAAATCAACATTATCATCACCACTAAGCTACCATAGCCATAAAAGACCACCATCACTTTCATAACCACTAACAACAATCAAAATCCAAGCCACATAACCTTCACTTTTATTTTCCAAACTTCCATTCAATAAAATTGTAGATACACCAACTATCACAAATCAAACCACCAACTTCTAACCCAAACAAACAACAAGCAGCAGAGAATAAAGAAGCAAAATCGAGACAGAACGAAGAGAAGGAGGAACAAAATTTCGGCGCCCATTGCCGACGCTGCCAAATCAGTTCCGCCGCCGCCACTTCCGATCGAACCCAACCTCACAATCAAACGCCGTCACCGCACTACAACCACCGCATAACTGTGGCTACTGCTGGAGCCACGCCGGAGAAAACGAGAGGGACGAGTGAGAACGAGAGCGAGATCGAGTACGAACGAAAGTGGTAAGGCAAGCGCATCCTGTTTCTTCAATCTCCTGCTACGTTTTCTCTTTCTTCTTTTTTGTTTATTACTATTTGTTTGTTTATTTACTTTATTTATGTATTTATTCACTCATTTATTTATTGTGTTGTTTATATATTTTATTTTGTATTATTTTGGTTAAGTTGAAGACTTTTTTTTTTTTTTTTTTTTGCAATATGGCTTTCCAATATTTTTGTCTTCCATAAACAAAATTCTTTTTGTAAATAAAATTGGATTAAAAAAGAGACCGGCGAATATATTTCCGCTCATCTCTCGAATAATCGATGCCGACCGATTATTTGTCTTCCATAAAAAAACATCAAATAGTTTTGTAATAAATTCGATTGAAAAAGGGGTGGTCGGACGTATGGCCTTCTTGCTCCCCGGTTATCTGGATACTTGACGTATGCCTTGTGATCCGGATAACCGTCATTCTAGAATAAAACATATTTTTCTTTTAAAATAAATAATAAGTGAATGAAAAAGGGGTGGCCGGACGTATGACCTTCTCGCTCCCCGGTTATCTGGATACTTGACGTATGACTTGTGGTTTGGATAATCGTCATTCTCTAAAAAAAAAAACACATTAAAATAAATCTCAACACACCAAACGTTATTCTTTATGCGCCCCCGCGCGCTTACCTTTGTCTCAAACGGGTACTATCGCTATGCAAGAGTCCGCCTTTTCAATCGAACAAACTTTTTTCCACCTAACCGCAACCAAAATGTTTTCATAAATAAAATCAACCAACCAACAATTATTTTCTACCCAGAACTGCGTGTAGCTTTGAATTTTCCATTGCACCCGGGAATACGTAGGAGCGGGATTCATACATCCTGTCAAGCACACTAATAAAAAACTAATTTTTTCCCCTTTTATAAATACTCATAATAATTAATTAAAAGCATGCAAGCAAATTAAACACTATTTTTAACCCTAAAATTAATGAGAAGGTTCCCGTTGAATACAACGGATGTGAAGGGTGCTAATACCTTCCCCTCACATAATCGACTCCCGAACCTGGAAATGGTTGCGATGACCCTCTTTCCATTGCTTTTAAGGTTTTATCGATATTTTCCTTTTCCTCCGGGAACAAATAAAGTTCGGTGGCGACTTTACTGTTTAGCGAGCATTTTCCGCTCGCGCATTTTTCCACCCGCTTCAGCTGGCGACTTCACTGGGGACTATTAGAGAGTCAAGCCTATCCTTGTTAGTTTTAGGGTTATGGGTCCTCCCGATTGTTTGCTTGCTTTTACTGTGTTTTATTTCCTTTTTTTATTGGTTTTATCTTTAAGCTTTATTTATTTTGTTTATTCTATTTATTTCTACATATATCAACTGTGGGGTGGGATATTATTTGAGTAAAGCTCTACACCCGAGCTTGGAGAAAAACTTGAGATAAGACGGTGGTTGCGTAATGTTGGTCCTCTTGACGTATGACTTGTAGGATCGGCATGAAAACCCCACCTAGAGTAGATCCTCTTGAAGGTGTTGTTGTCTTGCGAGTATTTGCAATGGCGGCAATATTTTCCGGTTGGGTCCGTGACTCTAGGGACCTTTCTAGAACCCAATGACTCCATCTAAGGGAGACCCTTTGAATTGGCTAGCCCAATCTCGTGGGGAAGTTCTGAATGAGGGCCGTGACTTTGGTTGTCGCCCTCAAACAAACAAAAACCCTATAACCGACATGTGAGGGGATTTCGTAGTAAATACTTAGAACTAGCCTCTCATAGGGAGCCCTCCATTTAGGTTATGTTTTGTCAACTTCCAATGACCCTACAAATACATCCTTGGGGTCACACCCTGACCTTATTCAATCTCGTCACATCATAGCATGTCATAAAAACTTTTTAACATACCCTCTAACTTAAAAAAAATTTCTTTTTGCATATCCATGCATTTTCATACATCTGCATACATACATCCCATACTCAAAAACCTCATATCATTTCCCCTTCTTTCCTTTTGAAGCTCATAAAACAGCCGGCCCGCAAACCTAAACCGCTATCCTACCGGCCTGCTATCCGACACTCTCGCGGAACACGTGCTAATTGTAAGAGGATCATGGAAAATTTAGAACAGAATCATAAGACACTAAGGGAAGATGTTGACTCGATAAAAGGAAAGATGGACAAGCTCCTTGAGATCTTCCAAGCTATGGCAAGTAAGGAGAACATTCCTTAAGTTGGAAATATTTCACCCAATCACACTACTGAAGTTGTGGGATGTTCTATGCCACACCAAGCTACGCCCGTCAATGCTCACCAAGGTGTTGAATCTGCTCAAGTGTATCAAGCCTTGGAAGAAAGGTTGAAAGCTATAGAGGGTTTTGGCGCTTACGGGTCCGACGCCTTGGACATGTGTTTAGTACCGGACGTAGTCGTCCCCCCAAAGTTCAAAGTGCCTGACTTCGAAAAGTACAAAGGGATTCACTGTCCAAGGAATCATTTGAAGATGTTTTGTAGGAAGATGGCTGCTTATGCTACCGATGAGAAGCTCATGATTCATGTCTTTCAAGACAGTTTGAGTGGGGCATCTTTGGATTGGTATATGCAACTGGAGAGAGCCCAAATCTAGACATGGAAGGACCTCGCTGATGCCTTCATGAAACAATACAAGTATAATCTGGACATGGCTCCCAACCGCATGCAATTGCAAAAGCTTTCTCAAAAGAGTGGTGAATCATTCAGAGATTACGCTCAAAGGTGGAGGGAATTGGCTGCTCGAGTGCAACCACCATTGTTGGAAAGAGAATTGGTTGACACATTTATGAGCACTTTACAAGGGCCCTACTATGAGAAGATGATCGGGAGCATATCGTCGGGTTTTGCTGACATAGTTCTGATCGGTGAACGAATAGAAGAGGGATTGAAGAGCGGAAAAATACAAGGTGACTTCAATAATCATGTGGGGGCAAAGAAGTCCTTTAACAATGACCCAAAGAAGAAAGATGGCGAGGCTAATGCTGTTGTGATAGGATCATCACAACCACCCTTCGCTCCTATGCCACACTATCAATATCCTCATGTGGTAGCCATAGCCCAAGGACAACGTCCACAACAGTTGCATCATACACCTTTGCCTCAACAGCCACTGGCAATACCTCAGCAGCAAATGAATCAACCTGGACCCAGGAATGACCGTAAGAGGAGAAACATACGTTATGATCACATACCCATGCCATATGGTCAAATTCTACCATACTTGTTGCAAAAAGGGATGGTTGAACTAAAACCTCTTCCCCCCGTGGAACCACCATACCCATCAACCTTTGATGTGAATGCTAGCTGTGATTACCACGCCGGGGCACTCGGGCATAACATCGAGAACTGTCGGGGCTTCAAGCATAAGGTTCAGGAACTCATTGATCAAAAGTTGTTGTCTTTCAAGGAGTGATATTCTTCTCAAATGGTCACCCATTACAAGTCAGAGAACGCCAATGGGCATCTTCAAAGTCAATGGTCCAACAAGGAAACTCATTCAATAGGATTACTAGGTTTTCATTCTCAGTTGTAATTTCATTTCTGCTAAGTTTTGTTTGCTTTCTTAAAATTGTTATCTTTTGATCAAGTGTTTTAATGAAATTCGCATGCATGTTTTCAATCTATCCATTCATATTCACTCTCTTCTTATGTCATCTCTCTCTTTTTATTTCACTTCTCACATGTTAACAAACTTGGTGGGGAGGATGATGTAAACAAATGATGGAATTTGCTGATATATGCTTTTATAAGTAAAACCCGGCTGATGATGTAAGGCATTGTTTCAATTCCCAAACACTGGAGATATAAGGAGGTAATCCGTAGTCAACCCCTTTGAGCCCGAAGTCGGTGTTCTTTCTATTTTGCTAAAAACCCTTAATCTTAACCAGGGGCAGGGTAGTTTTACAATTAACTCAGTGATGCATTCTGATGCAAGAGAATCGATCCAGTTAATCACTTCATCAAGAGGTTTAAGCACATCACCTCCCTCGTGTACGTCATCCAACATGGAGGGAATAATGAGAGGATAAAAAACATAATCATTGATGTGGCAGTCATAACTTTGCTGAGTTAAATGAAAAATCTCATGAGAGCTGTTAAAAAAAGAGAGAGCCCGCTAAGTAAAAACTTAGGCAAAAATGGGGCATCCCGATGGACCGCAAATTCAAAAGAATTGGTCCATGCAAAAATAGGGAGTAAAAAAAAAAAAATGAAAGCAAGTTTGTCAACTAAAAGAAATGATTGCCACTTCAAGAATTTCATCAGTGTCTGACCACTGTACCTACCTCTGGTATCATAACTAGCAAAATTCTCTTGTTGACCAAAGACATTTGTTGAGTTAATTGAACTTAGGAATGAAGAACATCAAAGTAGATTGGGAGGGTTAAAATAATATTTTGAGATGTATATCCTTTGTTTCTTAAACCGTGAACCAGACCACGTTACAACCCTCAAAAGACCTAATTGAAGCTAGGTTGACTATAAAAGCAAATTCGGCAAAATTGTTAAACTGACTCCTCATGTTTGTGAATCATCAATAACATTTTTTCTATAATTTCTATCACTCTCAATTGGGCCAATCTTCTGGCCAAATATCGCCCATTGTAGATAGCTAAACAACTTTCAAATTCAAAACTTGCATGTGCATTGCATCGAAATTACTTTTCAAGATAAACAATTTCACTCGCAAATTAATACTTAGCATCAAGGAAATGTCAACAAGGAATCTGATCAAAGGTGAATCATTTTAAGAAACTCCTAAAAAGGGGCAAGTCAACTAGGGGTTCTACTAATCAAGAGCAAATCCCTATAATCGAGGGGCACATCATTTGGATATCTTATTGATTGAGGTCAAGATATTCCAAGAGTGGATCAAACCTTTAGAGCACCAATCAACCAGGGGCATGCTTTTCAAAGTTCAAGTGTTGGGGCAGTCCGAGTCAAAGATTTAATATTAAGCATACCTTTCAAGGATTCAAATACTGGGGCAGCCTGTATTTATCACCTCATGGATGGAGAGGAGTTCTAATTCTAAGTTTGATGCAGCCAAAGATATAATGCCTAAGGAAAAAGAAATATAAAAGAAAACCAAAGCTCGCTAAGTCGAAAACCCGAAAGGGCGGCTTAGGCAATAGAGAGCGTCCCGGTGGATCGAAAACCTGAAAAGGCGATCCAGGCAAAAATTAGGGACACAAAAAAGGAAATACACTCCCGGTGGACCGAAAACTCGAAAGAGCGGTCTAGGCAAAAGTTAGGGATTTTCAAAAAAAAATAATAAAAAGAAAAATGGGAAAAATTGGCTAAAGCAAGGGGCAAGTCCTCTCCATCCTTTCGAGTTGGTCAAGTAAATGTTGTCATACCTCAGCGACCGTTGAGTCCAACTAGGGTGTCGGGGAATCATGCTAGCAAAAAAAAAAAAAAAAACCTTCTCACCCTTTCCATTGCCCATCACGAAGGACCTTTTGAGGAACATTCCAAATCATAGCCATGCATCCTGCATCAATTATATCTACAAGACTCTGGCATCAAACCATGCATCGCATTGCATTCATCATAACATATCATTCATGTATCTTGCATTTTACTTGTGCTTTAAGATCCCCAAATCTTCCAATAAAATTGAAATTACTTTCACCGAAAAGCTTTCAAACCAAAAACATCCAAAGGCCAATATCCATTGACATTCCCTTAAGGCCCAATATCATTGGTATCCGCAAAGCCTAACCTTTACTAGTATTTCATCCATCCATCATGCATCAACGCATCAAAAATTGTCATGCATAAACAAACATATAAAGCAAACATACATAGCATATGCAAAGATCTTGTGACTGTTCATAAAGGTCTAAATCAATTCCTGCTCCCCAGCAAACCCTTTTTCCATGTAACCCTTTTCTTGGAACAACCCCAGTTGACGTTCATTTTATACGTTGATGGGTGTCAACCTCTGATATCGCCTACAAGTATTCTTTGATCTTAGCAATGACGCTTGAGTCTACTTATCTTTCCAATATAAGCATGATGCTCGAATCTGCTTACCTTTTCAATTTAAGCAATGATACTCGAATCTGTCTATCTTTTCAATCCAAGCAAGGATGCTCGAATCTGCTTGTCTGCCTTTTCAATCTAAGCAAGGATGCTCGAATCCACTGATCTATCTTTTCAATCCAAGCAAGGATGCTCGAATCTGCTTGTCTGCCTTTTCAATCTAAGCAAGGATGCTTGAATCTGCTGATCTATCTTTTCAATCCAAGCAAGGATGCTCGAATCTGCTTGTTTGTCTTTCCAATATAAGCAAGATGCTTGAGTCTGCTTATCCTTTCAATGTAAATAATGATGCCCGAATCTGTTTACCTTTTCAATCTTAGCAATGATGCTCGAGTCTGCAAAGATCTACTCATCTTTCCCATGTAGACAATGATTCCCGAATTTGTTTACCCTTTCGATCTAAGCAATGACGCCCGAGTCTGCAAAGGTCTACCTATTTGTTCAGAGTCCCATTCTTATTTGGTATTTTTGGAGTCCCATCGATATTGTAAGAGTCCTATCTTATTTAGTAAATTAGAGCACCACCCTTGTTTGGCTAGCAATTTAGAGTCTCATTCGCACTGGCAGTAAGAGTTCTACCTTATTTGGATGTTTAGAGTTTTATCTTTGTGTGGCCAGCAATTTAGAGTCCCATTCGCGCTGGCAATTAGAGTTCTACTTTATTTGGAAGTTTAGAGTTCCATCTTTATGTGGCCGGCAATTTAGAGTCTCATTCGCGCTGGCAGTTAGAGTTCTACCTTATTTGGAAGTTTAGAGTTTCATTTTTGTTTGGCTAGCAATCTAGAGTCCCATTCGCGCTGGCAGTTTAGAGTTCCATCTTTGTTTGGCTGGAAATTTAGAGTCCCATTCGCGCTGGCAATTTAGAGTCTTATCCCCGCTTGTCTAGCAATTTAGAGTCCCATCAGCGCTAGGAGTTTTAGAGACCCATCTCTGTGGATTAGAAATTTAGAGTACGTTTTGTTTGGTTAACAAGTTTAGAGTACCGTCATCAATCACTCTCCTAACAAAATTTGTAGTCTTCTTGTATTTAACTATCTTTCATCACTCAAATGTGATTAAAGATTTTTAAATAGGGGCAGCTGTCATACCCCAAATTTTGCCCACTTACATAATCATATGGTTTATTGCCGCATTTTCTTTTGAATATGTGAATTAGCTCAATTGGTATTGGAAAGAGTATTTAGGGGTTTACTAGTGTGAGGTCTTGAGTTCGAATCCTATCGTCGTCTTTTTATAATTATTTCATTTAGTTTAAGTTTTATCATTAGTAACTTTTATTAAAAATCCAAAAAATATTTTAGTCAATTTATTTTTATGTTTTTCTTTAATTTGTCAATATTACTATTAATTTCTTTATTTTTTTATTATTATTGTCATTATGATTGTTATTATTAGTGGTATCATTGTTACTATTATTATTATTATTGTCATCATGTGTCAAAAGTCAAAAGAATAAATAGAGAGGGAAAGTATCTGCACTTTCAAGACAAATCAAACCAAAGAGGAAAAAAATCAATTCTCCCATCAATTCCAAATCATCATCATCAAAGCATTCCTAAACCAAAACAATCAACATTCAATTCTCAAACCTTGGGTGAGAGGCAATCAGAACCCAAAAGACAAAAGCAGAAAACCAAAGAATCAGAGAACCAAAACCACAAAAAAAAAAAAGGAGAACAAGCAGTAGCAGCCTAGCTGCGTTTTCCTCCAGCAACCATAAACAACCATCTCCAAATCAACATTATCATCACCACTAAGCTACCATAGCCATAAAAGACCACCATCACTTTCATAACCACTAACAACAATCAAAATCCAAGCCACATAACCTTCACTTTTATTTTCCAAACTTCCATTCAATAAAATTGTAGATACACCAACTATCACAAATCAAACCACCAACTTCTAACCCAAACAAACAACAAGCAGCAGAGAATAAAGAAGCAAAATCGAGACAGAACGAAGAGAAGGAGGAACAAAATTTCGGCGCCCATTGCCGACGCTGCCAAATCAGTTCCGCCGCCGCCACTTCCGATTGAACCCAACCTCACAATCAAACGCCGTCACCGCACTACAACCACCGCATAACTGTGGCTACTGCTGGAGCCACGCCGGAGAAAACGAGAGGGACGAGTGAGAACGAGAGCGAGATCGAGTACGAACGAAAGTGGTAAGGCAAGCGCATCCCGTTTCTTCAATCTCCTGCTACGTTTTCTCTTTCTTCTTTTTTGTTTATTACTATTTGTTTGTTTATTTACTTTATTTATGTATTTATTCACTCATTTATTTATTGTGTTGTTTATATATTTTATTTTGTGTTATTTTGGTTAAGTTGAAGACTTTTTTTTTTTTTTTTTTTTTGCAATATGGCTTTCCAATATTTTTGTCTTCCATAAACAAAATTCTTTTTGTAAATAAAATTGGATTAAAAAAGAGACCGGCGAATATATTTCCGCTCATCTCTCGAATAATCGATGCCGACCGATTATTTGTCTTCCATAAAAAAACATCAAATAGTTTTGTAATAAATTCGATTGAAAAAGGGGTGGTCGGACGTATGGCCTTCTTGCTCCCCGGTTATCTGGATACTTGACGTATGCCTTGTGATCCGGATAACCGTCATTCTAGAATAAAACATATTTTTCTTTTAAAATAAATAATAAGTGAATGAAAAAGGGGTGGCCGGACGTATGACCTTCTCGCTCCCCGGTTATCTGGATACTTGACGTATGACTTGTGGTTTGGATAATCGTCATTCTCTAAAAAAAAAAACACATTAAAATAAATCTCAACACACCAAACGTTATTCTTTATGCGCCCCCGTGCGCTTACCTTTGTCTCAAACGGGTACTATCGCTATGCAAGAGTCCGCCTTTTCAATCGAACAAACTTTTTTCCACCTAAGCGCAACCAAAATGTTTTCATAAATAAAATCAACCAACCAACAATTATTTTCTACCCAGAACTGCGTGTAGCTTTGAATTTCCCATTGCACCTGGGAATACGTAGGAGCGGGATTCATACATCCTGTCAAGCACACTAATAAAAAACTAATTTTTTCCCCTTTTATAAATACTCATAATAATTAATTAAAAGCATGCAAGCAAATTAAACACTATTTTTAACCCTAAAATTAATGAGAAGGTTCCCGTTGAATACAACGGATGTGAAGGGTGCTAATACCTTCCCCTCACATAATCGACTCCCGAACCTGGAAATGGTTGCGATGACCCTCTTTCCATTGCTTTTAAGGTTTTATCGATATTTTCCTTTTCCTCCGGGAATAAATAAAGTTCGGTGGCGACTTTACTGTTTAGCGAGCATTTTCCGCTCGCGCATTTTTCCACCCGCTTCAATTCTCAAGTTGAGATTCAGTTTGTTCAGGGAATGGTTGAGGTGTGATCTGTGAAGGAACATGTTCAGGTGAGATGTATGGTTCAGGTGGTGGATGAACATGTTCCAGTTGAACTGTCTCAAATATTTCTGGATGAGGGATTTCAGAGATAATTTGGTTTGATGGAGAGTTTGTTTGTGGGGGAAGTTCTCCAGTTAAGTGTTGTTCTTCTAGAGGTGATTCTGATGGGTGGTTTGACTTTGTGGGATGTTGACTATCTTGAGTTAATGCAACAGGACCTTTAGGAACAGTTACAGTACCTGAAGGGGCAATGGTAGAGCTTTCAACATTCTTCTTTATCTTCAGCTGCTTAGAAATTTGTCTTTTCTTGATCATCAGAGGCTCATTATCTTCATCTTCTAGAGCTCCCACGCTTGTCTCTTCACACTTCTCAGACTTAACCCTAGTTCTTACCAATCTTTTTCTTTTCCCTTTTACCTCTTCTGGTTCAATTTCAAGGGGTTCACCTAGACTTTCCAATAACTTAATGTACTGATTAACAATACCTTTTGCAGTAGGAGGTATGTTAATGTTGAAAGTAGTTACCCATGAAGGTCCTAGGTTAGACAGATGTTCTAGAGGCTTAGAATGAGACATTGTTTGCCCAAACAGAAGACGCATGTTGGACAAAGTACTCACTGAGATGGCAGAGGCTCTTAATTCTCTTAGCAGATGATCTTGACCAGCCGCTTTGATCACATCAATTACACCACATTGATAGAAAATCTCACTGAGAATTCTTGGGTAGATGATGTGAACATTTGGCTTGTTCTGTCCTTGAATGACATTTATAGCTTTGCACATATGACAGAAGATGTACTTAGCCCAGTTGAGTTGATAGCCTTTAGTGAGAAAATAGATAAAGTATCTATGATCCCAGGAGAGTTGATCAGAGCTTCCACTCCTTGGGAAGATTGATCCTAATAGAATCCTGGCTAGCAGCTTCTGAGTTAACTTTAGATCACCACTCCTGTTGCTCTCACAACTCTTTCCTTCCTCATAACAACACCTTGTCATATCTTCTAGACAACCAGTGGTTTTAGCCTCAGTAGTGTTGTAGGCAAGAAATTTTCCCTCATTTGGAATGTATAACATCCTTGCCAGATTTGACTGAGTTAGGACTACTTCAAAACCGCAAACGACTAATCTGATCTCATCTTCCTTGACTTCTCTTAACCCTAATTCAATGGAGGTTTTATTCTTGTTTTCAGGTTTGGCATTCCTCAAGCTGGTCAGTTCTTCAAGGTAGTCTTTGACAGTAACAACCTTGCTCCGAAGCCAAAAGTCTTTAACCAGGGCAGGATAGATTGGACCATTTAGTACTCTCATGTATCTAAATCCTCCATTTTGATCATTGAAGAATTTTTCAATGTCGTGCTGGTTTAATCTAAGACTTTCAAAATCAACCGGTTGTTCCATAACCAAGTTGAAAGATTTTCCCTTCATTTCCAGCGATTTTTCTTTGCTGAAAAGTTCTGAACAATTGACGACGTTGATGGGTAGGTCATTTGGAAAGGAGAATTTTGAAGTTGATACTGACGAGATAGAGATTGCCATTACAGAAGATAGGGTTTTGGGGTTTTTCTAAAAACAACGATAAAGAAGGTTTTTCAAAGATTTAGAAAACTAGAGTGTAGGTTGTGGAAGTGCAAAGTGTGCAATTTGCTCAGTGATTTTGATTAAAACAGTAAGACAAATCAAATCACAATATTTTTAACTTATCAAAAATAAGGTAAACCATCATTAACTGTTTCAACCAATCAGAATGTGTGTACGTGTTGTTTATTTAGCGCCAAAACGTTTTGGTAAAAATACTAAAACGTTTCCAATTCATTTTGTATTCAGAGGCTTAACTGTCAGAGGTTGAACCGTTTCTCAGAGTCTGAGATTCTTCAGATGCTGAAACCTGAAGAACTTCAGAGGCTGAAAAACAAATCTTTCAGGACACAAGAAAATATGTTCAGACAAGATTTTTTAAGGTTTTTAGTACTGAACACTCTGTATCCTAAGAAGACATTTTCAACCTTTGAGCGTTATTCCTCTGAATATGTCATTCAGGAGTTAAGCATACTTACCTTGCATTGAAGCTTTCTTGATTAGGTGTAGTCAGAGTCATAGCCAGAGCAATCACTCCACCACACTAAGTTGTTATCATCTTCAAAGCAAGCTTCAAAATCTTCATACTCCCTCCTGCTCCTTATGTACTCCTCTTCATCTTCTTCTCCATCTGACTCTTCAAGAATGTGCCTTCTATGCACAATTGCTCTTCTTTCATTCACAGTCACATGCATCCATGTGATTGGAAGGTTCAGAGTCTTAGTTTCACCTGTAATTAAGTAAACAATTTTGTCTCTTGGTACCCACTTGCTTGAGGGTCCTAGACTGTTAGTTGCCAAATCTTCATCCTTCATTTGTTTCATCTGAGAACTATCAGATACAAATGTAGTGTAAAGATTTGGAAGAGAGAAGCTTCCATCAATAACTGATGAGCTTGGTTCCTCTAGTATTTTACTACTAGAGTATCCAATCCCATTAGTATTGTTGGTCTTAAGGTTGCAAAGCATGGAAACAATTTTATTTTGATCAGCATTGATGTTACAGTACTCTTTGAGAACTAGAGAGTGGTCAAAGGGTTTGTAACATATAGCATAATCATTCTCAAGGTCTCTTGTTTTAATAAAATCTTTTTGTTCAAGACCTTCAGAGTGATTTGCTTGCTTACTTAAATTCTCATAGTCTGCTTTAAGCTTTTCATACTTCTGCTGACTATTAGAGAGTTTAAGCAAGGTCTTATTAAGATGCTTGATCAATTTAGCTTTGGAAAGACTAGAATATACCTGATTAATTGTTCTCTGGATACTTTCTTTGCTCTCAGATTCTGATCTTTTATCAGAGCCTGAGTCTTCAGAGTCTGAGCCATCTTCAGAACTTGATCCTTCAACTCTTGGTGCTCTTTCAGACTCATCTTCAGAGAAGTTGTCTAGTACATCCCATGTTGTCATTCCTTTAGCTAGTCTTCCTCCATTCTTCTTGAAGATGTACCATCTTTGAATTTTTCTTGAAAACCTTTCAAGATACTCTTCATCAGGTTCTTCAACAAGATCTTCATGCTCCAATGCTTGCTTTCCTTTCCTTGCTGCTTCTTCACATTTCAACTCTTGCATTTCCTTCAAAGCCAATTCATGGACTCTGAGTAAATCAATCAATGATTCAGGGCTCATTGAATTGATGTCTTTAGTTTCCTCTATAGAATTTGGAATTTCATTCCAGTTCAGAGGCAAACTTCTCAGCAACTTGCTTACAAGCTCTTTGTTGCTGAGTTTGTTGTTGTGCTCTTCAAGCTTGCTTGTTATAGCTTGAAACCTTATGTTCATTTTCTCAATGCTCTCGTTTTCCTCCATCCTAAACTCCTCATATTGATCTAACAAGCCATTTACTGTTGCCCACTGAATGCTTTCATTATCATCACTGATGTGGCAAACAGTAGTAGCTGTAGAAGCAATACTAGAAGTTTGATTAGCCCCTGTAGTGGAAGGATTTTGATTGTTGCTCAGATCTTCATTTAAGCTCATTTCATCTTCAAATTTCTTGCTAAGATCAGCAACTTGTTTATGTAGCTTCTGCTTCCACTCATCCATGTTTTGAGCCATGGAGGTTTTCTAATTTGGATCTTGACTGTCTCACGGTTAAGTGATTTACCAACAGAACCGGAGCTCTGATACCAATTGAAGGTGCGTGGAGAAAACACAAGAAGGGGGGTTGAATTGTGTTTTGGATATTTTAAAAACTTTCCAAGATATTTAAGATCTTTTCAGAGTCTTTAAAGCACAGCGGATTATTCACACAATTAACTTATGGCGTTATGAATGATGAAGGAGTAAATGAGAGAGTGAGAGAGAGAAGAACACACAACAATTTATACTGGTTCCCCTCACAAATTGAGAGTACTCCAGTCCCTTTGTTTCCAAGAGAGTTTCACTATAATCACGAGGATTACAATAGTTGCTCAAGCACACAAGCTCAAGACTTCCTGCTCTTAGTCACACAAGACATAGAGACTTCCTTGCTTTGATCACACAAGATCAAAGACTTCCTTGCTCAAGCACACAAGCTTGAGACTTCCTGCTCTAAGTCACACAAGACAGAGAGACTTCCTTGCTCTGATCACACAAGATCAGAGGCTTCCTTGCTCAAGCACTCAGGCTCAAGACTTCACTGCTCTAATCACTAAGACTGAGACTTACGTGCTTCTACACTAAGCAGAAGACTTTCTTGCTTCTACACTAAGCAGAACACTTACTACTAACTTAAGAGCTTAAAACTTATTACAATCATAATAACTTCAAAGGCTCTAAGCTAGTTTCTATGCTCACTTCATTTGAGAGATATTATCTATTACAATTCAAATGCTCACTTTCTTCTGAGAGATTTTTCTAATGTTGAGCGCTAGTCTTCAATTCTTTCTTTGGCATATTTATATGAGTTGAGAAAGACATTGAGACGTTGGAGAAATTCCCGTTGCAACTTGGACAGCTGTAGACATGAAGGATCCGTTGAGTAAAGCCACATCTTCCTTTGCAGAGAAGCTTCACCTTTGCTGTCTGTCAAATGGTACAGTTATAAGGTACAACTAGCTCCTAGAGAGAGGGATCACATCCTTTGTGACCGTTGCATTTTAGTTGACCTTAGAACAAGTCATCAGGCTTGATAAGTTGTAGTTGATGTAGCCCTCTGATGACTGGGAATTCCCTTTGCTTCTGATGAACCTTTGATAGCTTGGAGTCTGATTGGTCTTTGAATGGTTGGCCTCTGATAGTCATTTGCAGTTCAGCTTCTGAACGCCTTCATCCTCTGAATGACTTATGTCTATCAGATAGCCTCTGAACTCTTGTAGGCCTCTGAACATCTTTGAGCTTCTGAACTCCTCTGAGTCCCTGAACAGCTTTCAGACATTCTGAACATCCTTGAGCTTCTGAACTCTTTTGAGTCCCTGAACAGCTTTCAGACATTGTGATCTACTTTGAGCTTCTGAACTTTGTATAGCTTCTGACGACGTTGTAGCATCTGAACTCTTTCAGAGTCTTAAATATTCAGACTTCCATTGGTTTCATCAGAGTTTAAATTAAGTGTGCTCTTGATTAAACGTTGAATTCTCCTGCACTTAATTTAAACATTAGTACCATCAATTGTCCATTTAATACTTTGTTATCATCAAAAATTAAGGGTGTGTATTAACACATATTTTGTTCCAACATACTGTGCTTAACAGAACAGATTACTTGCCAATCTGACTTAACAAAAAACTTTTTATTTGACTTGCCTCTCCCCCAAAGTTAAACTAAACAGTGTCCCCACTGTTGACTAGGAAGAGGCAACTACTGACTCAACATAAAATTTAAAAACTAAACTACCTAAGACAAGTAAAGGCAAGATAGTACCAATTTAGGCTTGACACCTAGAGCTCTTTCTAGTAGGCGCACCATGATCCTTTCTCTTTCTTTTGGTGGCCTCAACTTTGCTAACTTCAGATAATTCTGCCTCCTCTTGCATTGCTGATGAAGATGCTCAAGAATGGCATCAGAACGATCATGAGACTTATTAGCTTTAGTCTTCCGTGCAGATTTAGATGTATTTGTTCTTTTCTTCTCCGCAAGGGGGGTAATGGGATTTGCTTTCTCCCCTTCATCTACAGCCGTATCCTTCATCACCAAGTTAGCTCCTGGGATAGATGATCCCCCAGCAACAACTCCAGAATCTTGATTAACCAGCTCTGCCTGATCAGTTGCCTTGACAGCAGCTGGCACAATTTGGCCTTGTCCCTCTGGCTCACTTTGGCTCTTCTCTTCTTTACTCTTGTCCTCCTCAAGCTTTTACTCATCCTTCATCTCTTCATCGTTCTTCCCCTCTTTATGAATTAACAGGCTATTAATCTCAGGTTTCTCTTCAACAGACACCTTTTGAGTGGCATTAGAAACTACTAGCTCTTGATCTTTTTGGCTTAGCTGCTCTTTTTCTAACTAATCACTACAACTCAACTGTGGACGGTTGACATATCAGCGGCAGATGCACACCAGTGACTCTCTATATGTGGACAAAAGGAAAAACAGTAGATCTGATAGATTTTTTAAAAACTCGTTTTCCTGAACTAGTGACAAACATAGTACGGATTGCTTCTATTGCGTAATGGGAGTTTTCTTAGATTGTTAAAGATTAATCACTTTTCAGAGCTTATTGTTAACGAAGGACTTGTTTGAATTTATAAAAGCTATGTTTAATGCCAAACTAACGGCATATGACAATGGTTTGTTGTTTTTTAAGTTTTAAGTCTAATGGTTTATACACATTTGTGAGGTTCTAGTTTGAATTTGACTGAAAGTGTTGAGTCTAGTAATATTAACATTGACAATTGTACTAAGTCTTACGAATGACATTTGTGAAGCATGTTAGAAAGCTGAGAACACTTTTGCAATTACTACCAGTAAGCTAGAAAATAGTCATGAAATCGTGCAAACTTGTAAGTTGAAACTGCAATTGGAAGATGTCGGTCGCACTAGCATTACGTATTTCTTTCTCTACGGCACCACTTCCACCGCTCTCTTCTTCTTGTGCCTGAAATGGCCAGTGGAAACCTCTGATGCACAAGTACTCCATTTAAGGAAGAATATCAGTACCAAATACGTACCGGGTATCGGTACGCGTACCGTATGGGAAATGAGGATAAATGACTTATTTTTGTATTTATCATCGACTATAATTTCTTTGATTAATTTTAGGTAACAAATTTTAGGTAATATATGTTTGTTATCAAGTACTAAATGTTTTCAAATAATTTAATATTTGTTGTTAAAAATTTGCATTTAGTTTATTTTCTTCAAATTTGTGGGAAAATATTTATAGTTAAGAAATGCATTTAGTATATTTGGTCAAAAGAAATCTTTATTTTCTTTTTTTATGTCTTAGATGGTCGTTGGCCGAGCAGTTGATAGACTGAGTAATTAGCAGGGTCGTTTCAATTAAATTAGAGGACCGAATCTCATCGTAAAAAGAACCCTTAATAAAAAATAAAAATTGTTAAGTGATTTTATTCCATTTAATTAGGCTGTTTATTTTTTATTTTTTTGAGTGAAATCATTTATAAAGATGTGAAATTTATCAATTATGTTTGCTTGTTTGGAATTGAGTTATGACCTAATTTCTGAGTTACATAATAGAAACACAGTCCATCGGTTAATGTTTTAGGTTGTTTTATACCTTTATTCAAATTTAGTATGTTATAAATTAAATCAAGTAAAACCTACACGATTATAGAATTATGATGTGTTATATTCTTGGTCCAGCTTCCACTAAAATTATAGTTTTTAATGCAAAGATAAAATGGCATTTAAAGTCAAATATATTGAAATTGGTTTTCTTGATGTTAATGTATGTATCTTCCTTTTTGTCTTCATTTCTCTGTGAATGTCAAGATAATGACTGCTGTGTCACGCGAGTGGGATACACGCGCCAGTTCAACCACTCATCGCTGTTTACTTGAACCGTTATGTAACCGTTCTCCCACACTATTCCCTCAACTGCCATCATTACCCAAGCCAATAATCCCATTATTTTTATTATTTTTGCAACGGATCTTTCTTAAAGATTTGTTTCAATTTTTCACCTTCCCTCAACTACCTATATATTAACCCTTTCTCAACCCTAATATCACTTTACGAAATCTGAAATTTTTCTAAATCTAAAACCGTGATCATCTTCTTCCTAAAACACCAAACACCTCTCAACTTACAAATCACCAATCATCACCATGACTTCCAAGCGTTCCCAGAAATCAATTGCTGTCAACTCATACTCTGATTTAGACGATTTCGATCTATTCATCAACAGTGATGTTGAACACCATTTTATAAATATAATGAGTTCCAAATCGTTCCATACGGAGCGTGGTTTTGTGTTCAGTATGAAGGACGAAGAGCTAAGCATCCCAGAAGAATTTGCAAGAATCATTACTGGTTTGGGATGGACGAAGTTTGCCAGACAATCATCTAGTTACAACTCTCAATGTGTGAAAGAATTTTATGCAAATCTCACTAACCGAAGTCAGATGAAAAGAGAAGTGGTTCTGCGTGGAAAAGGAATTTTGTATTCTGAGGCAAACATCAACAAATATTTCAACGTCTAAGTGGAGAATTGCTCGTATGAAGCTACCCTAGCTTCTATTACTGATGATGAGTTGACTGCTATAATGAATAGTTTGACAATAGAAGGAACAGAGTGGTTGGTCAAGGATGAATGGTCAATCAAGAGGATGAATTTGAAGCCTATTTTTAGGGTTTGGTACCAGTTCCTAAAGCACTCACTTTTTCCCATTTCACAATGAAACTGTCAAAAAGGCACAATTGGTGCTTTTGCATTGTATCACTGCAGTGCAACCAATCAATGTGGGGAGAATAAAATTCTCAAGGGATCGTAGCCAGTTCAACAAAGCAAGAGGGTATGTTGTAATTTCCTTGATTAATTACTGCTTTCTGTAACAATAATTTGGTGTATGAGATGTCCAATGATGAAGTTCGTCCACCTAGTTATGGTTTCGATAAGAAGGCTATAGAAATTTGGTGCCATCAAGATACATCAATAATTATTATTAAGTTGTCACAGAAACCACATTTGCTATCAAAATATTGTTGTAGGCTCTTACGTGTAGTTTATGGGAATCAAGAAATAATCCTTTTTAAAAAGGTCATCAAACTTCTTCGTTCAACTGCGTACACGTTGAAAACCTACTTTGCTATCAGAAGCACATAATGAATCGTTACCAACTAGCTTTCGAAAGAAGAAGCAATTGAAAAACTGAAACCTCTTCTATTCATCGGTGCAGTCTTGATTTTTCAAATACCTACAAATTAAATACACAAGATTCAGCGAATGCTAATCTATATGAAGTCTCAAATAAATAGGCGTATACAAACCTTTGAGTTATTCCATTTGAAAAGAAAATGGTAAAACAAATAGGTGAGAAACACTATCAAGAATAACTAAATTAACAACTTTCAAGCTAAAGGATGAAGAAGAGTACAAGTGATGGCATAATAAATATCTCGTGCATGCATGAATGAGACAAAAAGAGGGTAAACACTAAACACTGTTTTATCAATGGAATCCATCGGAAAGTTACAATTTCTTCAATCACACTTATTTGATATAGAAGACAATGATATTGTCATTCACAGATGTCGAGGTTGCGGCAGAGGCAGTATTAGTTGAGCCAGAGAGTCTGCGGCGCCGCAATACCCCCAAACGCTTCCAGAATCTACGGCTGAGCTGATACATAGTTTTGATGAAGCAATTAAGGCGGTTACTTATCCAGAGGGGGACCCTGATGTTGTTACCATTACGAAGATAAATATTGAACTTCTAGAGGCAGGGACATCCGTCAATGACAATATCATTGACTTCTATATCAAGTAAGTATGATTGAAGAAATTGTAACTTTTCAATGGATTCCATTGATAAAACATTGTTTAGTGTTTACCCTCTTTTTGTCTCATTCACGCAAAAGTACTTAGAATCCCACGTCACTCTTGCGATGAACGGTTTAAAAATTTAAAAGAATAAATCAGTATTAGAGACAAGACAAACTCAAGGATTAGAAGAAGGAAGGAAGGAGTTGTTACCTCTAGTGTACGAAGAGAATTAAAGAGTTGGTGGAATGTTTTCGTGTTCTTTCTATTTTCTTATATGTAGAGGTATGGAATTGAGAGGTGGTGATTGGAACTATAGCATATATGCCTATTTAAATAATGGTGTAACTCTAGGACAATTTTTCCTCACACAATGTAGAAAATCTGATGAAATTAAGGTTACAAGATTTGTATGATATGCTAAGATTCACGTGTACTAGAAGAGAGAGGGACAATATGATTTATTAAAATTGAATGGCTATTATCAAGGTGTGATGAGGATTGAAGGTTTCATCATTTGAAAAGAAGTAAACATGGAATTGGGAATTATGTAAAATGAGACCAAATCAATTGTAATTAAGTGGAATTCATAGAATTTTAGGATAATTGATTTTGCCAATGAAAATCAACCTGATTTCTTCAGCCATCACATTAGGCGTGAGTTGTACAAGGAAAGGAAAATAAATCTCCAAAAGAAAGTCGAGGCTCTACATAATTATTACTAATTAACTTGCTCACACCATTTGCATAATTTTAGAACATACAGTTAGAGTGACCCGCTCCTCAATTTACTTCATATTATTTTATTATTCCAAGTATGCTGATAAATTAAGGGTTGATTCACAATTTATTAAAATACATCATCAATCGGTCACTATAGGAATAACTCATAGGAAATAAAGTTCGAAAATCATTATTTTACCACCGTCACGCCGAAACTAAAAAAATAAAATAGCTAGGTGCATAAAATAGATAGGATACGATTCAAATTTTGTTAATTAGAAATTGAGGACGTTACACATATTACTTTAGTACTATATCCTTCCTCAGCTAAGTTAACACCAATTCCAGTATTAGCTCTTTGATTTCCTCCTTAGAATTTTGAATGTTCTCTCAATCTCAGGATCTGCTCTGTGTTCTGGTGATATCAATCTATGCATGCACTATCAGCAGTACCTGTTTTGACACCACTTGACATAAACAGATTAAATCTCAAACAAGCTAAAAACTAAAAGTAAAATAAATGAAATTTCAGAACCGTGCAATCCCCGGCAACGACGCCAAAAACTTGTTGCTACGTGATTAGCATTTATGTGCAATTATACATAGTCGCAATTGCAGCAAGTAATAAGAAAAAGTATCGATTCCACAAGGATTGCTTAAGGGAACTTCATTTCATTCATTTCACAACTAGCTTTAAACTTGTGGGTAAAAACATAATAAAATATCATTTAAGGGTTTCAAATAAGAAAATAATAAAAGGTTTTTTGAAAACAAGTTTAGAAAAGTAGTTGGAACAATGATCCTTGCTTGTTAAACCCACTATGACCCTAAAGCTTATGTCTAAATCATTAGGTAAGAAGTATGTGTCCATCCTCTACTTAACCATATTAATCCTTTATTTCCATTTATTATTAGATGTCTCATAACAATAAACTTGTGCCTAGTTCTAAGTTGAAAGCATATAGCAAAATAACAAAAGGATTAACGAAGCATAAACAACACATCACATCACATGAATAACATACTACTTTATTAAACTTCACATATTCCAACTATTAAGAGTTTAGCTCATGATGAACATACAAACATAAACAACCAGAAGGATAGATTCATACATCATAGAAGAATGAAATATAAACCTACAAGCGTAGCCAACAAAGGATGATGTCTCAACCTCCGATGAGCATAGACGACTTGCCTCCGGTTATCAGATCGTACAAATCTAGCTTCTCCTCTCCACTCTATTGGAACAAAATGAGTTTTATTTATAAAACACCCTAAGTTTTGATGATAACAAAGTATTAAATGGACAATTGGTATTACTAATGTTTTAAATTAAGTGCGCAGGACAAACTTATATTTATGGAAAAGCACATTTGATTTACGCTCTGAAGAAACTTTGTTAGAGTCTGAGTAATTACACTCTGAAGGCGTTCAGAAGTTAAAAGGCGTTCAGAAGCAAAAGGCGTTCAGAAGCCAAAGACGTTCAGAAGCCTACAACGCTCAGAAGCTACATGGAACAAAAGCTACTTGGTATTGAGTCTCAGAAGCTTCATAGTCAAGTGTCATTCAGAAGACGAAGATGTTCAGAAGCTGAATTACAAAGGACTATCAGAAGCCAAAGATTCAAATACCACCAGACTCCAAGAAATCAAAGTTTATCAGAAGCCAAGAATTCCAACATTAATCAGAAGACTATGTCACTCTACTATGGAATATACTAAGCCTGATGACTGTATAAAGGACAACATTACTGCAACGTTCAATTGGAATTTGATCTTATTATCAAGGAGCGTGTTGTACCTTTATTTCTGCATTTGGACAAGCAGAAAAGAATGGACGAAATTGTGGAGCAGAATTACTTCTTCTAGAAATAAATTCAAAACCCACGTTTCAAGCAATTGGAAATTAACAGCTGTCCTTTGCAACGGAATTCTACAACGTCTCAAATTCTCTCTTCTCTTATATATTTATATATGTAGAGTTAGAAGAATTTGTAAGAACGAGACACGCATACGCTGAACTGAAATTATCTTTCAAACTAAGTGAACAACAAAAACTGTCTGAGCCTCTGAAAGTTATTTTGTGTAATAGCTTTTAAGCTTAGAAGTTTAGGATTTACTCTTGTGTGAGTAATTTGGAAAAGTCTCTTGTTAGTTGTAACTTGAGCAATTGTAAAAGTCTCCTGCTGTGTGATCTGGAGCATTTGTGAAGTCTCTTGTCTTGTGTGACTTGAGCAATAAAGAATTCTCTTGCTTGTGGGCTTGAACACTAGGAATGCAATCTTTAGTGATTATAGTGAAATCCCTTGGAAGTGCAAGGGGACTGAAGTACTCTCGATTTGTGAGGGGGACCAGTATAAAATCCTTGTGTCTCTCTCTATCTCTCTCTTGCATTTGATTTTCTGTCTTGCCATCGTGTTGATTGTGTTATTAATTCCGCTGCTAAAAGACTCTGATAGATACTTTATCTTGAAAAGTTTTTTAAACTCTAAAAACACAATTCAACCCCCCCTTCTTGTGTTTTCCTTCCACCCCTTCAATTGGTATCAGAGCCTGGTTCTGTTGCTAATCACTTCACAGTGAGACAGTAAAAGATCTAAAGGAAAACACTATGGCTAAGCTACTAAATAATGAGTGGAAACAGAAAATCTACACACATATTGCTGATCTCATTAAAGATATGGAAGATGGACTAAATTTGAATGAGGACATGAGAAATAACCAAGACTCTATCTCATCTAGTACTGATCAAACCTCAAGTGCTGAAAAGATGAAAGATAAAGAAGCAGCTGAAAGAGGGAAGCACGTCATGAATCAAGAAGAAGCACATGATGAAGAATCTGATGAAGAATACTTTGAAAAGTTCTCCAAGAAATTTAAAGATGGTCTGAACTCAAGATAAATGGAAGAGAGATATCTACAATATGGGAAGAGCTGGACAACTTCTCTGAAGGTAACTCTGAAGGAGAGAAGGAAGTCAAGCTATCAAGCATCTCAGAACCTGAAGTGCAAACTGAACCTGAAGCAAAATCTGAAGTGGACTCAGAGTCTGAACATGTAAGTTATGACGCTCTGAATCAGGTATATTCTCAACTTCCAAAATTTGAACTTATCAAACTACTAAATGCTAGTTCACATAAGTATAAAAAACTTAAAGTTAATTGTGAGCACTTAAGTGAACAAGCTAGCAAATCATTTTAAGTGTCTATATCAAAAGGCTTTAGAAATGATTTAAGATCTTGAAAAAGGTAGTGCTGGTTGTAGCAAACCTTATGATAAGAATTCAATTGATTTTAGAGACTTTTGCAATACACACACTGAGAGTAGTAAGATTTCTTCTTTATTGTGTTCTTTGAAAAACAATGGTGTAAATGGAATTGGTTATTCATGTGCTGACACATGTGAAGAACCAAGTTCATCAAGCATATTTGAAAATGTTTCACCCTCTGATCTCTATTCTACATTTGTACCTGATAGCACTCAAGTGGTACAAATGGAGAATAAAGGTCTTGTAACTAACAATCTAGGACCCTCCAGCAAGTGGGTACCAAAGGACAAAATTGTTTATCTGGCTGCAGGTCAAATGAGAACATTATGAAGGTGAAAAACACAAGAAGGAGGGGTTGAATTGTGTTTTGAAAAATTAATTCTTTTCTAGCTAGTCAGAATGCAAAACACGAATAAGACAGTGAGAGAGAGAGAAGAGAGTGCACACACAAAATTTATACTGGTTCCTCTCACAAAACGAGAGTAGTCTAGTCCCCTTGCACTTCCAAGGGATTTCACTATAATCACAAACGATTACAATTCTAGTGCTCAAGCATACAAGCAAGAGACTTTTCTTAATGCTCTAAGTCACACAAGACAGAGAGGCTTCCTTGCTCTAAGTCACACAAGACAGAGACACTTCCTTGCTCTAAGTCACACAAGACAGAGAGACTTTCTTGCTCTAATCACAAAGATAAGAGACTTCACACACTAACGTAATACACAGATTAAGTAGGACTGAAAGTTCTAAGCTAGACTCTCTTAACACACTGTTCAGAGCCTAACAATATCAAAAGATATTTGACTTAGAAATTACACAAGAAAGAAACAATTCTCAGCTTGAATACAAAGTAAATCTTTCTCTGAGTTTCAATATTTTTCAGTAGTCTTTCAGTAGTCTTCCAGTAGTCTTCTCTCAAGTAGAATGTCTTCTATTTATACTCTAAGTATAATGACGTTGAGAAAGGACCGTTGGTAGTACAATCTTCTTTTGCTGAGCTGGATTTGATTATTTCTTCCAGAAGGAGTAAATCAATTCCACTACTTCTCTTTGTCAAATGGCACTTCAGTAAATTAGGTAAAATAGTACAGAGTACAGCACGCTCCATTTTATGATAAGATTGTTGTACTATTCCATTAGTTATGAGCTGTCTTTCTTCAGAGAGTGTCATTCAGAATCTTGTAATAACATTTCATTGATCTTCTGAATAGTGTATGCAAGCTTCAGGACATGTTGCTCTCTTTGGCATCTGAGGACTTCTACAGAGGCTCTGAAGCTTCTTGCTTCTCAGAGTCTAAACGCTTCAGACTGTGTCCTTCAGAAGCTCAATTGATGATCTGAGTGAATAAGATTTTTACTTTGTTCCTGCACACTAGATCATTAATTAGTAATACCAATTGTCCATTTAATACCTTGTTATCATCAAAACATAGGGTGTTTTATAACTAAAACTCATTTTGTTCCAACAATCTCCCCCTTTTTGATGATGACAAATATAAAGTATTAAATACAATTGTTGTTGATTAATTTAATTATGTCAACATCAAGTTGTTGAGGTTTGTAAGCTCCCCCTGAGTCTGATAAACCATTAGGGTTAGGTTTGCAAGCTCCCCCTAAGTTTTATCCATAATTAAGTTGAATCAGTATACGAAACAATTTGATAAACTTGATTGTATCTACATACTTAACTCTCAGAGTGTGAGGTTTGCAAGCTCAACTCCTGAGTCTGATAAAAATAATTAAGAGCACAATCTTAACTACCTTCATCTATGAAAACACAATTATGTTTATTAATTTGCTCTCCTTATCAATTAAGTTCATAAACATTAAGCATAGATATGAAAGAGATTAGATTCTTATTTTTATGACAGTTTCAGATTCTTATTGAGTAGTTATTAAAAAATATACTACTGACAATTGTACAACATATTACTCCCCCTTTTGTCATTATCAAAAAGTTAAAAAAAAAAAAACAAGGCAAAAGGATAAGTAATAAACAGAAAGTGCAAAAAAAAAAAAAGAATCCTAAGGGTTTTTGGACAAGAAAAGAGTGAGGAGTTGTTGAAGCTTGGATTTAGAGGCTCTTGAATATGCCACAAGCTCCAGAAACTTATCATCTTGTTGATCAAGCGAATGGTCTAGTAAGTTCAGAATCCTTGTCTTCTTGTCTGAATTCCCTTCCTCTTTCTTTTCCACATGTGGTGCAGAGTCTGGTTGACTTGGACCACTAGGTGAATGTGTCAAATGATCATATGTAGTATCAATTCTATCATTTATTGGAATATCATTATCTATAAGCATCTCAGGTGGTGTTATAGGTGATGAAGGTTTTGGAGATTTGGATGGAATTGATATGGGTGGTTCATATGATGTGACATTTTGTGGTTCAGAGGTTCGATGGATAGGAGAAACTCTGAAAGATGTCTTCTTCAGAATCTCTTCCTCAGTGAGAATTTTGGGTGATGGTTGAGGGGTTGCAACATTGGATGGCTGAGCTATTTCCTCCTCAGGAATATGCTTAGCTTTGGTTTTATATCGTTCAAAACCAGCCATGATTTCATTATACATTGAGTCAGAATAGTCTGAATCAGATGATGATGATGATGAAACATTGATATATTCAGGTTCAGAGGTTGTGGGATAGATGGTATTAAGGGGTTGGACATTTTCTAGGATTGATGCTTCAGATATTTTATTGAAATAATCAAAAGAATTGTCAATACCTGCATCTGACCTTTGTCTCTTCTTTCCCCTAGTGGTGCATTGCTTTGTACGAGTTCTTCTGATAACTTTTGCACGCAGCAAGTCTTCAATAATAGGTTCTGCATCCACATGATCTTCACCAACTTGTTCTTCAGCCATAGTGTTTTCAACCTCTTGTTGTTCATCCTCTGGCTTATTAACTGTAGGTTCTTCCATTGTTGGCTCATAAACCATGATATCCTCTTCATAATCACTGAAAACCTCTTCCTTAACAGCTTTCATAATTTGTGCAAACGTAGGACCAATACCTCTTCCAATATCCTTATGAGTGACTCTAACTCCTGTTTCCTTCATTAACCTCATGTATTCTAAGTGGACTTTAGGAGGTTCATTGTCAAAGATAAAAGCTTCACTCATTGGTTGAAATTTAACCCTATTTTTCAAGAGAGGCTGTTGAGGATAAATTAGCTTTCCTGACCTCTTCAAACGTAGACTCACCAAGACTCTAGCATCAAGTATTGGTGCTCTAAGCTATCTGGAAGACCAAGCTGCTAAAAAATGTAGCTTAAGATACTTGGATGTGAAATCAATTTGGAAGAATTTTCAAACTTTTGAGCTTCACAAATGGTTTCACAAAGGTGTTGAAAGATATAGGCAGGTAGATTCATTTGCCTTTTTGCAGATAGGAAATAGATGAAGTGTCTCTGATCCCAATTCAGAGAATCATTACCAGTATCCCTAGGAAGAATTGAAGAGAAAACAATCTTTGCAAGAACTTTTTCTCTATCATTCAGCTGACCAACTCTATTTGACATCGTCTGATTCTTGAAGCAGAGTCTGGCCATGTCATTGAGAAATACTGACTTTCTTCCAGATGCTGCAGTGTAGAGTCTGACTATTCCAGAGTTGGGAAGTTCCATCATCTTAGCCAGATTGCTTCTTGTTAAGATAACTGGAAACCCACCAATACTAGAACGTATTTCTGTTTCTGTGAATTTTCTCAGACCTAATTTAACTCTTGATTTTCCCTTATTCTCCATTGGATTATGATCAATTACACGTTGAAGTTCTGCATTTGCATCCACCAAAGTAACTACTTCACTTTTTCTCCATAAATCATACACTAAGTTTGAATAGATAGGACCATTTAGCATATCAAAGTAGTGCTCCCAGCCTTGTTCAACAAAGAACTTTTTATAGTCATGCCCATTGACTCTTAATGCTTCAAAGTCTACTGGTTTTTCCATAACCAATTTAATGTCTTCAAAGCGAAGATCCATTGTAGCATCCTTGAGATAAGAATCTTCAGCGTAGATATTAATTGGAATGTCCTCTGGAAACCTTAATTGAGAAGATGAACTTGCCATTTCTGAGGTTTAAGAACTGGGTTTTGCTAATTTGAGGGAGAAAGAATATGTTCTGGGTTTTTAGAGAATGAAAAGTTTTGGATGTGAGAGTGAACTTGTGTGAAAGTGAGTAAAGTGATTTTGAAAAACTCTAATTGAAATAATCACGAGGGAGTACAGTCGTTGTATTAAAGAATTTCGTCATAAACTGCATTTACTCTAACCAATCACAGACTGTGAGTAAAGACAAAGTAATTGACACGTGACTCCACTTGGCTGAAACACTTCAGAGTTTAAAAACTTTCAGCTTCTGAAAACCTTTCAGAATTTAAAAAGTTCAGAGGCTGAATTCACACTTTTGTTTTTCAGAGCTTGTTTTCTTCAGAGACTAAAGACATGTTCGGATGCTTTTTAATAAAATCTAGTCTTTCAACTGCTAAGGGTTTTGTAAATATATCAGCCCATTGTCTTTCAGTTTCAATGTATTGAATATTTACACTACCCTTCTGAACAAGGTCTCTTATAAAATGATGTTTAATTTCAATGTGTTTAGCTCTTGAATGCAAAATTGGATTTTTAGAAAGTTGAATAGCTGCAGTGTTATCACAGAAAAGTAGAATATTGTGACTATTAACTTTGTAATCCTCTAACTGATATTTCATCCAGAGTAGTTGTGTACAACACTTGGCTGCTGATATGTATTCTGCTTCTGCTGTAGACAAAGCTATAGTAGTTTGTCTTTTGCTGGCCCAAGATATGAGATTCTCTCCAACAAATTGACAATTGCCACTTGTGGATTTCCTCTCTATCTTGTCTCCAGCATAGTCAGCATCACAAAATCCTACCAGCTTATAATCACTTGATTTCTTATAAAATAAGCCAAGATTTGTGGTTCCCTTCAGATATCTAAAGATTTTCTTTACAGCAGTAAAATGAGATTCTCTAGGATCTGATTGGAATCTAGCACACAAACAGACACTGAATAAAATATCAGGCCTTGATGTAGTTAGGTAAAGTAGAGAACCTATCATACCTCTATATAGCTTCTGATCTACTTTGCTTTCTGATTCATCCTTGCTGAGACTGCTTGTTGGATGCATTGGTGTTGACATTGGTTTGCTATCTTCCATGTTGAATTTCTTCAGCAGCTCCTTTGTATACTTGGTCTGATGAATGTAGGTTCCATCTTTGTTTTGGTTGATTTGAATTTCCAGAAAGAATTTCAGCTCTCCCTTCATGCTCATTTCAAATTCTTCCTGCATAATCTTAGAAAATTCCTTGCACAAAGATGGATTAGCAGATCCAAAAATAATGTCATCAACATAAATTTGAATAATTAAAATGTCATTCTTAAATGTTTTACTAAAGAGAGTATTGTCAACTTGACCTTTTTGAAAACCTTTTTCAACTAAGAAATTGCTCAGCCTTTCATACCAAGCTCTGAGAGCTTGTTTCAGACCATAGACTGATTTCTTTAGCTTAAAAACATGGTCAGGATGTGAAGCATCCTCAAAACCAGGAGGTTGTTTGACATATACTTCTTCAGAAATGTAACCATTTAAGAATGCACTTTTAACATCCATTTGATATAAACTTATATTGTGATGTGTAGCATAGGAAAGGACTAATCTAATAGCCTCAAGTCTAGCAACTGGAGCAAATGTTTCAGTGTAGTCAATCCCCTCTTGTTGACTATACCCTTGAGCTACTAGTCTTGCCTTATTACGAACAACTTCTCCTTGTTCATTCAGCTTGTTTCTGTAGACCCATTTTGTTCCAATGATGTTCTTCTGAGAAGGTTTGGGTACTAAGCTCCATACTTCATTCCTTTCAAATTGGTTTAGCTCTTCTTGCATTGCTACAATCCATGCATCATCAGCTAGTGCCTCATCAATTGAACTTGGTTCCACTAAGGAGATTAATCCAATTAATGAGTCTTCATTTCTGAAGCTCGATCTAGTTTTCCTTGGACTGTCCTTGTTACCCAAGATTAGCTCTTCAGGATGTGAAGATATGTATTTGAAAGAGCTTTGATTGTTCAACTCAGCTTGGACTACTTCTGATAATTTCTGGTGCTGAGTGATCTTCAGAATCCAAAGTTTCAGGAGTTGAATTCGTTTCTTCAGAAGTTGGTTGAGATGGTTCTGATGTTACTTCAGGTTCTGATTCTTCATCATCTGATAGTTGTAGGTCTGAAAAGTTCTCAACTAGCTCTGACACTTTGTCAGGCTGCTTGTCATCAAATTTTATGTGCATACTTTCTTCCACTGAGTGAATTTCCGAATTATACACTCTGTATGATTTGAGCGTTCAGAGTATCCAATAAAGATAACCTTATAAGCTTTAGCATCAAATTTCTTTAGATGAACTTTTGTATTCAGAATGTAACATGTACAACCAAATTGATGAAAATAGGATACATTAGGTTTCTTTCCCTTAAATAGTTCATATGTTGTTTTATTCAAAATAGGTCTAATATAGATTCTATTCTGAACATAACATGCTGTGTTTACAGCCTCTGCCCACAGATACTTGGCAATGTTAGTCTCATGCATCATGGTTCTGGCCATTTCTTGCAGAGTTCTATTCTTTCTCTCTACAACTCCATTTTGCTGTGGAGTTCTAGGAGAAGAGAACTCATGTAAGATGCCATAATTTTCCCAAAAATTTTCAAACATTTCATTTTCAAATTCACCACCATGATCACTTCTAACTTTTAAAATGTATAAACCTTTTTCTTTTTGTATCTGTGTGCAAAAACTACTAAAGACATCATATGCATCATCCTTATTTCTAAGAAATTTAACCCAAGTCCATCTACTGTAATCATCAACAATGACTAATCCATATTTCTTCCCATTGATTGAGGCTGTGCTCAAGGACCAAACAAATCAATGTGAAGCAGCTCCAAGGGCCTAGAGGTAGAGACAATGTGTTTAGGTTTAAAAGAAGTTTTCACACTTTTTCCTTTTTGGCAGGATCCACAAAGAGCATCTGAGTGATAGTGAAGCTTAGGTAGGCCTCTGAAAAGGTCAAGTTTTCTAAGCTTAGAGATTAACCTCCAGTTAGCATGACCTAACCTTTTATGCCATACCCACTTCTCTTCACTCAGAGTTAGCAAGCATTTGACCTCTTGGTCTGCCAAATCAGAAAGGTTTATTTTATATACATTGCCTACTCTCTTACCTTTGAACACTATGGACTTATCAGATTCTCTAATTACAGTACATGATCCCTTATCAAAATTAATCACAAACCCATTGTCACAAAATTAACTAATGCTAAATAGGTTGTGTTTGAGTCCATCTACAAACCATACATTCTTAATTAAAAGGGAGGAGTTACCTACAATACATGTACCTTTGATTTTGCCTTTCTAGTTACCTCCAAAGCCAACTGTTCCACCATCTTTAAGGTTTAATGATGTGAACATTTTCTTATTACCAGTCATGTGCCTTGAACATCCACTATCCAGATACCATGATTGATTACCATTTTCTTTCAGTCTGGACAGCTGTAGAATAAACAAGGTCAATCATTGTAATAATACTGTCGCGGTGATTTTTGGATGTCGAGTTATTAATTAACTTCGAATCGCAATTTAGTATTCCACCACCGATCTTTAATTTATCCGAGGGAAAGGGAAAAAGTTCGAAAAAACCCTATTTTTTGGAGATCAAGGTTCGAGGGTTAATTATACGAAGGGAAGGTACTAGCACCCTAAGTATCTATAGTACTCTATAGGAACCTCTTGTTTTTATTCTAACTTTGCGCTTAATTTTAATTGCTTGTAAAAAATGTATAATGTAGGAATTAAGGTGATAAATAAAAAAGTTTTAAAGTGACAAAGAAGAAAAATGTTTTTTGTTGATTTTATTTGATTCGCCGAGACAAGTCTCATGCCAACGTACCCGAAGAATCAAAATCTCGTAGTTCGGGGTAAAAAGCGGAGTGATTTGTTTGTTTAATTTTAAAGTTTTGAAAATGGTTTTAAAAGGCCAAAAGTGGCAAAATGTGAGTTTGATTGATGTTAGTTTATGAAGAAAGTCTATATGGTTAAATTGATTAAAGTTTGATTATGAAAGGAGACGCGAACACTTGGTTTAAAATCCAAGGTTTATTGAGAAAAAGATTTGAATGATAAAAGACACTTGGTTTAAAATCCAAGGTTTTTGCATGATTAAAGATGTATGAATGAAGAAAATGCACTTGGTTTAAAATACAAGGTTTTTGCGAGAAAAAGGAACACTTGGGTTAAAATCCAAAGTTTTAGCGATAAAAGAAGTCATTGGTTTAAAGTCCAAGGCACTTGGTTTAAAATCCAAGTTTGCGATAAAAAAAGAACACTTGGGTTAAAATCCAAGGTTTTTAAGATAAAAGAAGCCATTGGTTTAAAGTCCAAGGCACTTGGTTTAAAATCCAAGTTTGAGATAAAAAGAAACTCTTGGGTTAAAATCCAAGGTTTTTACGATAAAAGAAGCCATTGGTTTAAAGTCCAAGGCACTTGGTTTAAAATCCAAGTTTTTCGATGAAAAAGAACTCTTAGGTTAAAATCCAAGGTTTTCGCGATAAAAAGAAATGTTTGGTTTAAAGTCCAAAGTTTTGAAAAATGCTTGGTGACAAAATATTTTTGTGCTTTTGAGAATAAATCGTTTTGATGTTTTTGAAAGTGGTTTTGACCTCATTTTTTTTTTGAGAAGAAAATGACTAACCATTTCAATTGGAATGTTGGGTTCCAAATCAATAAAAAGGTAGCGCGCGAAAAAAGATACTAACGTTGCAATGAGTAAATTAAGCGCGAAGACGATTCGTAATGATATTTTGATCAAAACGATGTCTTTTCCCTCGGAATTAATATTCTAACGTTTTTGCGGAAAGCAATAAAAATAAATATGCATGAGATGCATGTTTCATTTATGGTGTACATTTGTTCCTAATTACATTCTAAAATATTTACGAGAAAATAAACATGAAATGGTGCAAGATAATGGATGCTATGCAATTCTCATTTATATTTACATTAAATCCTAAAAATACATTCTAAAGTCCTTGCAATAAAATAAATAATTAATTAACAAGGTAATAAATAAATTGTTAGATTAGATGAGTTATTAACAACAAATAAGATCAAGATACATGAATAATGATAAGTTAGTAAATTAGTAAATTAATGTCAATAATTAAGGATAATGATCTTGAATAATAGAAGTTAGGTTACTGAGCAAGATAAAAAAAAAAGCAAAATAGATAAACATAAATTAGAGCAAAAATAAACTCAAATAATAATAAAAAACAAAAAGGCCTCAAATTAGTGCTTATTTTGGATTTAATAGCTTATTGAAGCACATTCCATAAGCACTTTTATCATGGGCAAAAAATAAAAATAAAAACAAAATAAATAAAAACATAAGGGGTGCAAATAACAACATGAAAATAAAGGGGGGTGCAAAAAGCACTACTGGGTCCAAGCCCGGCACACACCAGATCGGTTTAGGGTATAAATACCCCCAAACCCTAGAAAATTTCCATTTTCCTCATCTTCTTCTCTCTCTTCTTCGGCCGAACTCTCTTCTTCTTCCTCTCATGGCCGATTTCTCTCCTTCAAAGTTAAACCTCAATTTTCGGAAAAAATCTAACACCAAATCCACACAAAAACGTATCCTAAACACGAATCCGAACTCAAAATCATCTAAAACTCAACCAAACATCATAGATCGGAAGAAAGAAAAAAACAAAAGAAAGCAACAAAAATCAACCTTAGGCGTTTTATTTTGTTTCGTTTTGGTTCTGATTCTATTTCTTCTTCTTTCTGTGTTGATTTCTGTTTCGGTTTGAGATAGTTTATGATTTGGTTTTGGTTTTGGTTTTGAATCTGAGATAGTTTGTGATTCGGTTCTGGTTTGAATCTGAGATGATTTTGAATAATTTGATTTGTGGGTTTTGGATTTGGATTTGGAATTGGTGGTTTCTAGATTTCGATTTGATGTTTTGTGGATGATGATTCGGTTTGATGGTTTATGATGATTGATGATTCGTTTTTTTTTTGTTTCTGTTTATGATGAACAATGTGTGATGAAGGGTTTTGATTATTTTGATTTTTGTTTGTGATTTTTCTCTGTTTTCTTTTTTTGGTTTTTTTTTTTATTTTTGAAAAGGAAGAAAAAGATGAGAATTTGTGTTTCTGCGGCTGATGATTTCTGACCTTCTTGGAAACTGTGCAATTAACACAGTATAAATACTGTGTCAGAAATTAGGGTTAGGAAGATGGAAATTTCCCCTTTTGGACAAAATTGCCCTTTTGGGCATGGATGAGTACAAACACAGGTGGACTTTTGAAAAACTTGACAAAAACACCAAAAATAAAAACGAAAATTTAAATAAAAAATAAGAAATAAAATAATAATATATATATAATAATAATAATAAAACGAATTTAAATAAATAATAATAAATAAAATATAAAGAAATAAAAAAAATAATAAAAAGAAAATAAAGATGAAACCAAATAAATGAGGTATTTTAAAATACCTCTCTGCCGAAATTTCGTCAGAAACAAACAAAGAAAATCCGTCTTAAAAAGACGTATAAAAGCGATCGGTCAAAAAATGAGGTATGACAGATGCCCCTATTTAAGTTTCTTCCATCGGAGATAAAAAGAAAAAAGATGATTTTTTGATGATGTTTTTGTTTTGGTTCGACAATGGAAGAGACTTAAATACAGAGTACACCATTTTTTGACCGGACTAAACTATCATTCAATCTTTTGAGTGGTTGTACGGATACGTCGGCCCAATGCTCATCTTTCCTGATCAAACTTTTATCTCTTCCAGTCATGTACAAATATCATTCAATCATACAAATACAAGCTTCATAACATACATTCATACTTACATACAATCATATATACATTTATACATACAATCATACATACATACATACATACAATCATTCACATATTCATACATACATACATACATACATACAATCATTCACATATTCTTACATACATTCATATTCACATGCAACATGCAAACAAAATCATTCATACATACTGCATTGACCATCATGTGTCTTGCTTCAATCATACATCACAAAAAAGAGTCATCCCCAGTGTATCTGGTCCAGAGATGTCTCCATCAATCATACATCACAAAAAAGAGTCATCCCCAGTGAGTCTGGTCCAGAGATGTCTCCATCAAACATATTTCAAGCAGCAGGTTTTGCAAACAATCAACTGCAAACTTGTGGTTAATTTCCTCAAAAGAAGTCATCTCCAGCGTGTTTGGTCCAGAAAATACATATTCTTGTTATGTCCAGCTCTCCCACCACGACAGCAGACAATTTATTTCCTCGTTGTGTCCTTACCATCCCACAATGTTGGTAGACACTGTCTTTACTTATGTCCTCACATTGGACTTTATCGCTTTTGTCCCTTCACTGGACTTTACGGTTTTCTGTCTTTACTTATGTCCTCACATTGGACTTTATCTGCTTCTGTCCGCACACAGGACTTTATCGCTTTCTGTCTTTACTTCTGTCCGCATACAGGACTTTATCGCTTTCTGTCTTCATTACTTCTGTCAAATAATCTTCATTACATTCAAACACTTGTAAACATAACACTCATAAACATAACACTCATAAACATAACACTCATAACATCATATCAAAGCATTTTATAGTTTAGTCCGGTCAAAAAATGGTGTACTCTGTATTTAAGTCTCTTCCATCGTCGAACCAAAACAAAAACATCATCAAAAAATCATCTTTTTTCTTTTTATCTCCGATGGAAGAAACTTAAATAGGGGCATCTTTCATACCCCATTTTTTGACCGATCGCTTTTATACGCTTTTTAAGACGGATTTTCTTTCTTCGTTTCTGACGAAATTTCGGTAGAGAGGTATTTTAAAATACCTCATTTATTTGGTTTCATCTTTATTTTCTTTTTATTATTATTTTTTTTATTTCTTTATATTTTTTTTATTATTATTATATATATATTATTATTTTATTTCTTATTTTTTATTTAAATTTTCGTTTTTATTTTTGATGTTTTTGTCAAGTTTTTCAAAAGTCCACATCTGTGTTTGTCCTCATCCAGGCCCAAAAGGGCAATTTTGTCCAAAAGGGGAAATTTCCATCTTCCTAACCCTAATTTCTGACACAGTATTTATACTGTGTTAATTGCACAGTTTCCAAGAAGGTCAGAAATCATCAGCCGCAGAAACACAAATTCTCATCTTTTTCTTCCTTTTCAAAAATAAAAAAAAAACCAAAAAAAGAAAACAGAGAAAAATCACAAACAAAAATCAAAATAATCAAAACCCTTCATCACACATTGTTCATCATAAACAGAAACAAAAAAAAAACGAATCATCAATCAAAATAATCCAAATGCTATGATATGATGTTATGAGTGTTATGCTTATGAGTGTTATGTTTATAAGTGTTATGTTTATGAGTGTTATGTTTACAAGTGTTTGAATGTAATGAAGATTATTTGACAGAAGTAATGAAGACAGAAAGCGATAAAGTCCTGTATGCGGACAGAAGTAAAGACAGAAAGCGATAAAGTCCTGTGTGCGGACAGAAGCAGATAAAGTCCAATGTGAGGACATAAGTAAAGACAGAAAACCGTAAAGTCCAGTGAAGGGACAGAAGCGATAAAGTCCAATGTGAGGACATAAGTAAAGACAGTGTCTACCAACATTGTGGGATGGTAAGGACACAACGAGGAAATAAATTGTCTGCTGTCGTGGTGGGAGAGCGGGACATAACAAGAATATGTATTTGTCTGGACCAAACACGCTGGAGATGACTTCATTTGAGGAAATTAACCACAAGTTTGCAGTTGATTGTTTGCAAAACCTGCTGCTTGAAATATGTTTGATGGAGACATCTCTGGACCAGACTCACTAGGGATGACTCTTTTTTGTGATGTATGATTGATGGAGACATCTCTGGACCTGATACACTGGGGATGACTCTTTTTTGTGATGTATGATTGAAGCAAGACACATGATGGTCAATGCAGTATGTATGAATGATTTTGTTTGCATGTTGCATGTGAATATGAATGTATGTATGAATATGTGAATGATTGTATGTATGATTGTATGTATAAATGTATGATTGTATGTAAGTATGAATGTATGTTATGAAGCTTGTATTTGTTTGATTGAATGATATTTGTACATGACTGGATGAGATAAAAGTTTAATCAGGAAAGATGAGCATTGGGCCGATGTATACGTACAACCACTCAAAAGTTCTCCACTAGGGACAGCACCCTTACAGGTGAAATAAATCAGATTCCCGGGGTAAAACCCGATATGGTATGTCAATTCATGGTAAGAATGATTGCTTCTTGGGGTAAAGCCCGTCGGTCAGAGGTCTGGCAGAAGTCGCCATTTCGTTCACTGAAACCGAATATTTTCATGGTCTTATTTCGACAGTCATGCTTTTGCTTCTTTTTTTTTTTCGACAGTCAGCGAGCTATTCTTTTTGCTATTTTTTCTTTTTTTTCATTTCTTTTTTTTTTTTGCTAGAAAAAAACAAGATTGATATGCTGATATGCAAACTTCCCAAAGAGATGCCATTTGCTGCTGATATGCAAACTTCCCAAAGAGATGCCATTTGCTGTTGAATGCAAACTTCTCAAAGAGATGCCATTTGCTGCTGATATGCAAACTTCTCAAAGAGATGCCATTTGCTGCTGAATGCAAACTTCTCAAAGAGATGCCATTTGCTGTTGATATGCAAACTTCCCAAAGAGATGTCATTTGCTGCTAATATGCAAACTTCTCAAAGAGATGCCATTTGCTGTTGAATGAGCCTCCCAAAACGGGTCTCAGCTTCTTCTTTCACTGGGGAAAAGAAAACCATACAAGCTTCTTAAAGATAACCACTTGCTGGAGATTACCAGAGAATAGTCAAGTTCAGTATTCAATTGAGGAATGTTGGATCACATGCTCAACATATTATAGTAACACATGTCCATAAATCCCAAAATATCAACTCGATGATTATTGGCTCAAGGAGGAAGAAACATAACAACTATCTTGGCAGATCTGGATTTCCCTTGGAAACCACTTCAGGTGCCCCAAGTGAGTGAAACCTCGACTTCAAATCTTTGAAGTACATGTCCCTGGATGTAAAGACTTGCCCCTGATTGGCAGGTTCCTGAGGTGATTTGCCCCAAGTTAGGAGCGTTTTGAGTTGATTCACCCTTGATTAGACCAATTGATTGAATTTCTTTGATGCCAAATATAAATTTGTAAACAAAATTGTTTCTTTTGAAAAATGTTTCTAATGTAATGTACATGCAAGTTTGGAATCGCAAAACTTTATATAAAACACATGTGGTGTGTGTAAAAGATAGTTACTCAACAAACAGGTGGAGTCAGTTTTGACAATAATTTTGCTGATTATGCTTTCAAAGTAAACCTAGCTTCAATTAGGACTTTTGAGGGTTATAACGTGGCCTGGTTCATGGTTTTGAAAAAAAGATTATTAGGCTCAAAATTGTGTTTTAACCCACCCACTTCTTTGATGTCCTTCATTCCTACATTCAATTAATTCATCAGACATGTTTTGGTTGACAAGAGGATTTCTTTTGACAATGATGTTTTGAGGTTGACGCTTTGGTCGAAGCTTTGATGAGATTCTTGAAGTGGTAGTCACATTTTCATTCACAAACTTATCTTCAACATTTTTGCTCTTAATCCCTTATTTTTGCATGGACCAATTCTGTCACGACCCAACCCGCACCGTGACCGGCGCACGAACTAATACTAGTCCGGCAAGCCTAATGACCAAACTTAATAAACAATAAATATGAAATCTCTAAAATGACCTTTAGTTCAAAATAATGTTTACTGAAATTTCGATAGAGTATCCTCTGTCTTTTCAACGTTTCCAAAATCAAGATAAACCTGTTTAGAAACTTGTATAATCACAGGATTTCAAAATGACATAACTAGATGTTTGTCCAACTCAAAATATAACATTTCTAACTATGAATAGCTGCAGATACATCAACGGACCAATTTATACATATAGGAGACCTACCAAAAGAGTGACACCGATAGATCTTTAACTCTGCTAGAAGCTTTCTACCCAATTGACTTTGAATCTAAAAAAAATATAAGATGAGGGGGTAAGTCACAAAGACTTAGTGAGAGATAACAACCACCACCAACTAGAAGGGAAACATACGAGGCACGAATAAGTATTTGTAATCATGTAAAAATATAATTAATCCATAACCAAATGTACCCATGAAAATTCACTAAACTTGTAAATATCCAAAAAAAAAAAGTTATTCAAAACTTCCATGTCATAAAGAGGTGGAAATCAAACTAAATCAACAACTTTATAGGAAACCGGAAAATCGGGCATAATTAAAGAATCAAAATAATCAACTTTGAAGAAAGTACATAAATCGGATACAATTTATTTGAAACCAAAATAATCAATTTCAAAGAAAATATAGAAATCCAATAAAACAAAATAAAATAAAATCCATTGCGAGAGAATCGGGAGACGGCTCCATCTCGTTGATAGCCCTTTCCAACTAAGAGCGGCCTCTCACTTAGTGGCGGCTCCATCTAACGGATAGCCCTTTTCTCATCGATTCCGAAAACTCATCATCAAATCTATATCCGTCGTTTCAACGCTAAAACCGAGAGCTAGCTCCATCTCGTTGATAGCCCTTTCCTCCTAAGAGCGGCCTCTCACTTAGGGGCGGCTCCATCTAACGGATTGCTCTTTTCTCTCGATTCAGAAAATGTCAAATCTATCGATTAGGGAGTCTACGTCTCGTTGATAGCCCTCTCCTCCTAATGGCGGCCTTTCCATAGGGGTAGCTCCATCTAACGGGTAATTCTCCCTAACCGAATCACATTACTAGGTGCACCTAGGTCGTCGTCATTGTAACTGTAATTTTTAAAACACATCTCTTAAAAACATGTTTCACCACAATTCCAAAACTTTTGTCGAAATACAACAATCCAAATGGAATTGAAAATATTCCACTATATAAACCAATAAATAAGTCAAATCCAAATGGAGAATTTAACATTTTTCAAAAAACGTCTATCTCAAAACCATATTTCTCGACAGGTCAAACTTATGCCGAAGTACAAAAATCAAATCTCAATTTTAAATCTTATGCTCACTTCATAAACCATAAATAAGTAAATCCAAATAGAGACGTATGAATGTCAATGACTCTAAAACAAATAAAAGTTGATGAAAAAGGTTTCAAAGGCATGTTTCCCGGCAAAATATTTATAATAAATACTCTAACATAAAAATAAGCAAAATATCAATAATAACAATAATTAAAATCAGTCATAATGATCGTTATCAACTCACAGATATGAAGAAACAACTAAGTTTGCTCTCCCACCACTTCTAGAGAAGCATGTGAAGCTTCCGGCGCCATATCTCCAAAAGTATCAATGAACCACTTCCATAAAATGGGTATTCTTCATCTTCCTCAAAGCAAAACCCTAACCCCAAAATTCTACCAAATAACACTTGTGTCATGAGATAACTTTGCTTAGATGTGTATTGTTGTTTGTGGGTGTTTGGTGTAGATGAGATTGGCTGCTTTGATGAAAGAAAATAGAATGGAAAATGGAACTATAGAAAACGGGAACAGAGAAGAAGAGAAAGAAATTGGATAAGAGGAAGTGTGAAATGAAAATGGGGAATGGGTTATATTCCAATAATTTTTTTTTTATTGTAGTTACTTTATTATTTAAATAAAACGGTGCGTTTCAATCTTCCCCCCTTAAAAAAAAATTCATCCTCGAATTTAGACTACTAACCTTGATTTTCCAAATAAGTGTGGGTACCTGACACACATGACTTATCTGGGTTCTCAATGTATTACTTCTCCGGACAATCTCTGCCATAGAATCTTTAAAGGATATCTTATGGTCAATAGCATATCACTTCCTTATCTATTGTAGTTGACAAATGATCGATGCAAGACAAATTCTCTTCTAACTACATGTATTCACCACTACTCACATGAGAAAGGTATTATGTGTTTCAGAAGCTTAAAAATATGAAAATCAAACGAACTCTTGAGATATCCGATAGAAGTACCAACGATAAGTTACAAGTTTGACTTTCCAAAATCTCAAATGTGCCGATGAACCTTTGACTAGCTTTGTCCCTTTGTCAAACCATAAAACACCCTACATTAGTAAAAACACATGATTCCCCACCATAAACTTTAAGGGATGACGCCTCTTATCGGAATAATTTTTTATTTTTTACTCTCAATTGTCACTAAACAATCTTCCATCAATCTCAGCCTTTTAAGTGACACCGTACGTGAATCTACTCGAACTTTTCCATTTAGAAATCATCATACTGTAATCCTACACCATCTACCAAACAAAGCCTCAATGAGTGACACTTGATTACTAAATTGATAACTATTGTCCTATGCAACTTCCATCATAGGCAAACACCAATGTTACTGCCCTCTAAGATCAAGAATACAAGCACATAGCTTATCTTTTATGTTTCATATAATTTTCACATACTGGCCTTCAGTCTTATTATGAAAGTTGTACTAATATTCAAACATATTCACAATTCAGATTTCAAAACTTCCAAAATAGAGCAGTAAACTAAGCCTTGCTATCAAAGATAGTAGAGATCAGCACACCAGACTAAGAAACAACTGCTTCTAAATAAATCATACCAAACTGAAATGTAGTACAAGTAATCTTCACATATAAGAATTTCACGAACTTGGTCAATTGATTTATATCACCAAACCTAAGTCATAACCTTTTTGAGTCCCTAAAATAAAATCCACAACAATACACTCCCACTTTAATTCATGTATTTCAACAAGTTGAAGCAAACTTGCAAGACTTTGGAGCTCAGTCTTTACTTTGCTAGCACACGTCACACTTAGAGACAAAATTTGTTACATCCATCTTCATCCATTTCCAGCTCTACAATTTTCTCCAATATTAATTAGGTCATCCTATTAAAAGTTAGGTGAATTGTATAACAAGAATGATGAACTTCCTCTTAATATTTTTCTCCTTAAATCACCAACATTTAGGACACAAAGTCGAGAGACTTCAACTAGAACACCAACGAAACCAACTCAGAAGTTTGCAACTTTATTGTTCATCACATTATTTATCAACTTTACCAAATCTTAACCTTGATTGAGCCTCCATGATGCAACAAATTTACTCAAGGTCTAAAAATGTCTTTGAATGATCAATCCCGAATTAAAATTTCACTTTCAACAAGTTCTTGTAGTTCTTCAATTAGGAGCCTCTTCATTTCTGCTATATGAAAAAGACTATTCATGAACTTTCTACTTAAGCATTTACAACAACATCTGTCCTTCCGAGGTGATACAAGTCCATACAATCAAAATTTTCAGGAGAACTTCATCCACCTTATTCATCTTAAATATAAGTTATACTAACGACTTTTGTGGTCAATATAAGTCTAACAAAATCTTGTCATCATATTAATAATGCCCCAAAAGCTTAAGAGCCAAAAACTCCATTGCTTCCGTATTCAAATCATGTGTAAAATAGTTTGGAGCATGTCTTGCTTTACTCATTGAATCAACAAGAATGTCATCAATCAATATGCAAAACCCGATTCATCAAATGCATAAAAGTTATTGGAGCGTCAGTAAGAACAGAAGGCGTAACCAAAATTTCAAATACTCATAGTGTTGAGACAAAATCCTATTTTGATGTTTTAAAGATAACAAACTTCTCTAATTATTTTTTAATTGGATTCTGATCATATTGTGATCTAACAAGTGCTTTTGAGTGATTTAATATTAGACAGATGCAATGGATTAATATCATTAGGTTTCACTCATAAGAAAAGAATTAAAACATGTTTCATGCAAAAATGTGCTCAAGAGAATGGTCTGAGACCATACCACAAGTTGATGTTCAAGTTCACGTGATCAATGAATAAGCACTTATAAATGTCATCGTGAAACAAGACAAGATTACACTTTATGTATGACTTATTTAAAGCATTCAAAATAGAAGAAATAAGTCATTTAAGGCAAAGAATCAATTTTGGTTCATGGACATGCTCTTTGAAGGGTCTTTAAGAATATCAAGCTCACATTTTATGTCAAAGACTTTATGTTCTCCAAGAACATCATTAAGAAGTAATCTAGACCAATAGAAACTCAACAACAAGGTACAAACAGCTTGCTAATATATAGTAGCTGAACAAAATCAGACTTGCAAGAAATGGGTGGCTACATTCTCCCATAACAAATGTCCTTGGTTTACTATTTGCTTGTACTTGCAAAGGACACATGAATAGTATCTCTACTACTCTATTCTGCATATAAACAGCTGCAAGACAACTTGCAACAGCTCTTTTAGCTCTTTGATCTTATCCACATTTGTTTGGAGAATGGTCTCCAGAAACTGAGAGAATGGTCTCCCAGATTTTCTTCTAGAAGAAGCAAGCTGTCCTAGTTTTATTTCCACACATGGGAAAATACTTTACAACTTATATATCATCAGAAACAACTCATTACAGTTGGCACAACGAATATCTCTGCCATCTTTGCAGTACCAATGTCAGAGACCACCAAAAGAATGGTCTCCAGAAGCATCTAAAAGTACAAATCTTATTGGACTGTTTTGTTTCTTTTGCAACGGCTATTTCTACACTCACAACAGACTTATTTGATGTCCAAGCAACAAGGGAACATCTCCATCTATAAATAGCACGTTAGTTCAAGATGAAGAGCAAGAGTTTCAAGCACAAAAGCATTCATACTTGTTTTATCTTACAAGCAATCAAGCTCTTCTTTTTCACTCATACTCCAAGCTCTCTAAAAATCTAGGATCTATAATTTCAGTGAGTATCTTGAGTGTAATTTATTTGTAAGCTTCACAACCGGTTAGGTGTGCTTAAGCTTAGATCCAAAAACCTTGATAATCTTTGAAAAGTGTAACTCAAGTCAATTAGGTATAATTGTTTGAGTATACCTTGATAGATCAGCTTGTGTTAAGCTGGAAGTATTTTGATCTTGGTTTAGATCAAAGGAAGGACTGTAATCTTGGTCTAGATTATAGTGGATAATCTCACTCAAGTGGGGACTGGAGTAGCCCATACTATTAAGGGGTGAACCAGGATAAGATCGTGTGTTCAATCCTTCTTCTCCCTACTCTTTTATTTTAAGCAAACACTTAACACACAACTCACTTACTTAAAGTTATTTATTATTCTGTTGTGTGGAGAACATTCTCTGAACATTCTAACAATCTTATTGTTCAAAGTTTGCAATTAACTTTACTTGCAGTTAAAATTTTAAAAGGTCACAATTCTAACCCCCCTTTCTTGTGACAAACCTTGTTACTTCACATAGTGCAAAAAATTTGTCTTTGGTATATGTTCCCTCTTAAATCTTCATCCGCGGTGATACCTATACCTCAAATCAATCTTAGAAAAACACTGAGTTCTTTAAAGTTGATCAACAACGATATTTACTCTCTACTACCACATTATTCAATTGTCTATAAACCACATATAATCGCATGGCCCCACCTTTCTTCCTTACAAACTATATATGCTCCCCCAAGGACAATAATTTGGGTGAATAATGCTCTACTTATGAAAATCTTGTACCTGCTCTCTAATACCTAGAGGTATGAATTTTGGGATGATGGTTAGGAACCAAGTTTATAGAGAACTTAATCTTCTTATCATGAGGCATCTGGAAAACATTAGGAAACTTACACCTTTAGAACTTTTTATAATTCTTCTAAACTCACTTGCATATTCAGAATTAAAACCAATAATCCTTGATAACCTCTTTAACTAAATCGTTAGCTCCTAAACATGAGATTAATTTATATGGTACCCGATCACATTTTCCTCGAAATGCCGGAGAAAATTATCACCTAGTATCACAATTCTCACTACCTTGTTATAATAGACTAGGGTGATATGATGGAAGAACCACCAATTCATACTAGACATCCTGTCATAATCTATACTAAAGCTGCTAGTATTAATTCATGACTAGATAATAGTTGTGTCATAGCTATCAAGGACGATATTCCCTCCTGTTATGTCATACTCGACCACATTGAAAGCACAATTTTACCATCTTTGAAAAAATTCGGATTGAAATCAACTACTGAAGAATCAAAATTACTCTATGGAAAAGTTAATTATCTATATACCCCATGATCTAACCTACGACTCTGCATTGTGCCCAAAAGTTTGTCTACTAAAACTATCCTTCTTGTGATACTGATATTTGTTCTCCCTAATGACCAAATATAACTTCTTCACCATGTTAAAAATTATCCCTATATAATCACTCAACTTGTTTCTTGCAAGAATCCGGTTTAATACCGCCTTAAGCTTTTGTGACCTTATTTAGGGTATCCAGCTCGAAACCTCTACAAAGTAGCACAATTAGATTAAACCACAATCCAACTAACTATTCTCTTACTCTTTTAATGAACCACTTGAAACTGTTCTCTTATATGGTAGGGTGATGAGTGTGCCTTGAAGCTCTCTCAAATAGGTTTTGTACTTTGAAAATGACATATCATCAGCTTGTTCCGATCTTTAATACTCGTGATTTAATTTACATCCAACACTTTCTAAAAGAAAACAAGTCACAAACAGTAAAGCGGTGTCATTTCATTCCAACATAGGTGATCCCTCTTGTTTTACATGCGTAAGTGTATTAAACTAGAAATATCTCACCCTCCGACTTAAATGATATCAACTCCACCATACGGATATTTGAGCATCCTAATACCCTTCATAACCTCTCCAGCCTGACAATGAATCTCGGTGGATCCTCACTCACACTAGACGTCGAAAAGGTAAGGCTTTAAGTTGCATGAATTTTTCTATATCAACACCAATCTCTCTTGATTGGGTTATCGCCCGGTACTAACCCTGGCTAACTTCCGTCAAGACTTATTCGTCTTCCCCCTTGACTACTCTGTTGTTATTGTCCAACAACAACAACCCCCAACAACTTGTTGCACAATCCATTGTATTCTTTGTAAGGCAACAATAACTTCTATCATGGTTGGATTTCTTCATCTTTCTCTAGGCACCTCGACATTAACTACTCCTGCAACCAAGCCACACCCTTCGACATGAATTCCACATCCTCCATCATTTGATTTATGTTGACCAAGAGTACGGACCAAACCACAGCCTCTTTGTCTAGGGTCTTAAGGTTGGGTAGTAGACCTAGTACGAACTAATTTCCCTTCTAGTGTTGTGTGTCATCCTCACCAAATGAAACAAAATTGACCAAAAATAGGACAAGATGACAAACAAAGTGAGACAATTCAAAGACCCAAAAGAAATCATAAGATTGGACAACAAGTGACACTACCATAGAATGCTAATAACTTCTTGCAAGTAAATGGTGCCGCGGTTCACAATTTACTAGCAAGAACCTATTCTCATTCTATGTCTGCAGCTATTAGGACCTACAACCGAGCTCTGATACCAACTTTGTCACGACCCAACCCGCATCGTGACCGGCGCACGAACTAATACTAGTCTGGCAAGCCTAATGACCAAACTTAACAAACAATAAATATGAAATCTCTAAAATGACCTTTAGTTCAAAATAATGTTTACTAAAATTTCGATAGAGTATCCTCTGTCTTTTCAACGTTTCCAAAATCAAGATAAACCTGTTTAGAAACTTGTATAATCACAGGATTTCAAAATGACATAACTAGATGTTTGTACAACTCAAAATATAACATTTCTAACTATAAATAGCTGCAGATACATCAACGGACCAATTTATACATATAGGAGACCTACCAAAAGAGTGACACCGATAGATCTTTAACTCTGCTAGAAGCTTTCTACCCAATTGACTTTGAATCTAAAAAAAATATAAGATGAGGGGGTAAGTCACAAAGACTTAGTGAGAGATAACAACCACCACCAACTAGAAGGGAAACATACGAGGCACGAATAAGTATTTGTAATCATGTAAAAATATAATTAATCCATAACCAAATGTACCCATGAAAATTCACTAAACTTGTAAATATCCAAAAAAAAAAACTATTCAAAACTTCCATGTCATAAAGAGGTGGAAATCAAACTAAATCAACAACTTTATAGGAAACCGGAAAATTGGGCATAATTAAAGAATCAAAATAATCAACTTTGAAGAAAGTACATAAATCGGATACAATTTATTTGAAACCAAAATAATCAATTTCAAAGAAAATATAGAAATCCAATAAAACAAAATAAAATAAAATCCATTGCGAGAGAATCGGGAGACGGCTCCATCTCGTTGATAGCCCTTTCCATCTAAGAGCGGCCTCTCACTTAGTGGCGGCTCCATCTAACGGATAGCCCTTTTCTCATCGATTCCGAAAACTCATCATCAAATCTATATCAGTCGTTTCAACGCTAAAACCGAGAGCTAGCTCCATCTCGTTGATAGCCCTTTCCTCCTAAGAGCGGCCTCTCACTTAGGGGCGGCTCCATCTAACGGATAGCTCTTTTCTCTCGATTCAGATAATGTCAAATCTATCGATTAGGGGTCTACGTCTCGTTGATAGCCCTCTCCTCCTAATGGCGGCCTTTCCATAGGGGTAGCTCCATCTAACGGGTAATTCTCCCTAACCGAATCACATTACTAGGTGCACCTAGTTCGTCGTCATTGTAACTGTAATTTTTAAAACACATCTCTTAAAAACATGTTTCACCACAATTCCAAAACTTTTGTCGAAATACAACAATCCAAATGGAATTGAAAATATTCCACTATATAAACCAATAAATAAGTCAAATCCAAATGGAGAATTTAAAATTTTTCAAAAAACGTCTATCTCAAAACCATATTTCTCGACAGGTCAAACTTATGCCGAAGTACAAAAATCAAATCTCAATTTTAAATCTTATGCTCACTTCATAAACCATAAATAAGTAAATCGAAATAGAGACGTATGAATGTCAATGACTCTAAAACAAATAAAAGTTGATGAAAAAGGTTTCAAAGGCATGTTTCCCGGCAAAATATTTATAATAAATACTCTAACATAAAAATAAGCAAAATATCAATAATAACAATAATTAAAATCAGTGATAATGATCGTCATCAACTCACAGATATGAAGAAACAACTAAGTTTGCTCTCCCACCACTCCTAGAGAAGCATGTGAAGCTTCCGGCGCCATATCTCCAAAAGTATCAATGAACCACTTCCATAAAATGGGTATTCTTCATCTTCCTCAAAGAAAAACCCAAACCCCAAAATTCTACCAAATAACACTTATGTCATGAGATAACTTTGCTTAGATGTGTATTGTTGTTTGTGGGTGTTTGGTGTAGATGAGATTGGCTGCTTTGATGAAAGAAAATAGAATGGAAAATGGAACTATAGAAAACGGGAATAGAGAAGAAGATAAAGAAATTGGATAAGAGGAAGTGTGAAATGAAAATGGGGAATGGGTTATATTCCAATAATTTTTTTTTATTGTAGTTACTTTATTATTTAAATAAAACGGTGCGTTTCAAATTCTTTTGGCTCTCGCGGTCCATCGGGATGCCCTGAATTTTGCCTAAGTCTTTTTACCTATCGGGCGTTTTTTTTTTTTTTTTGATGTTGGACGATTGTGACTACCACATGCTATTGGGAGTTTTGTCTACTCATGACTTCTTGTATCTCAACAAATTTATCTTCTTGTAATGGGATGTGTCATTGAATTAATTGAAAGACTACCCTGCCCCGGGTTAAGATTAAGGGTTTTTTTATTTATATAGAAAGAACACCAACTTCTGGCTCGAAGGGGTTGACTACGGATTATCTCCTTATTTCTCCGGTGCTTGGGAAGTGAAACAATGCCTTACATCATCAACCGGGTCTTACTAATGAAAGCATATATCAGCAATTTTAAACATTTAGTTTACATCATCCTCCCCTCAAGTTTGTTAATATGAAAGGTGAAATAGAAAAACATTGCCATTTGATGACACAAGAAAAGAGTGAATACGAATGGATGGATTCCAAAATATGCATGCTCATTGTTTAGAAATATTTATTAAAAGATACAACTTTAAAATGCAAATAAATGCTTGGCAAGAAAGAAATTGCAATTGGAAAATAAAAAGGCCTAGTGATCCTAGGGACAAACTTCTTGATAATCTTGAAAATGACGGAGGACCCATGATTAAGCAGATGATGAACTTTGGACGTTAGGGTTCTCATCCTTGAAAGATAGCACCTTGTTGCGAATTAAATCCTGAAGAGCTTTCTTGAGAGGACAGCAAAGTTCTACATCATGGCCAGGGGCTCCTTGATGGAAGACACATGTTAGATCACTGCGGTACCAGGTAGGTAGTACTGCTGGCACAGGGGGAGGCGGTCTTGTCTGGACAAACTTTTTAGCAAGTAAGGCGGGGAGTAGGTCGGCATATTTCATGGGTATGGGGTCAAATGGAGGATTTTTCTGAGTGCGGTTATGATTGAATGATTGTTGGGAAGATGGTGGGTGACTTTGTGGTTATTGTGGGTATGGTTGTTGTGGAGATGTTTGTTGGAGATATGCTGGTTGATGAGATTGTGTGTATTGTGGTGGTGGTGTTATGGCTGCAATATGTTAATAAGTTGGGTTTCTCGAATGAGGTCCTCCTTGAGCCACCATGCCAACTTCAGATTCTTTCTTCTCAGAAAAGTTGTTACCATATCTCTTGGCGGTATTAGTCGGAGCTTTCTCTCTTGTCAACCGTCCCTGACGGACTCCTTCTTCTAAGCACATTCCCATTTCCACCATTTCGGTGAAGCTTCTTGATACAACACCAAACATTTTCTCACAGAAGAATGAGCTCAGAGTATGCAAAAATAACTTACACAATTCTTTGTCTTCCACTGGAGGACGAATCTGAGCAGCAAGCTCCCTCCATCTTTGAGCATACTCCTTAAAAGACTCTCTCTCTTTTTGTGCCAAGGCTCGCAGCTCATCCCTATCAGGGGCCAAATATGAATTGTAATTGTACTGCCTGATGAAAGCACTAGCCAAATCATTAAAGGAACTGACATTAGCCCTATCAAGATCCATGTACCACCTCAAAGCCGCGCCTGTCAGACTGTCCTGAAAGTAATGGATCAACAACTTATCATTACTGGTTTTAGTAGACATTTTCCTGGCATACATTATCAGGTGAGCCTTGGGGCAAGTACTCCCCTTATACTTCTCAAAATCCGGAACTTTAAACTTATGAGGGACCACAACATCAGGGACCAAGCATAGTTCATGAGCATCCTGGCCGAACAAGTCTTTCCCCCTAAGAGCCCTCATTTCCTTCTGTATCTCGTCATACTTGATCTGTAAGTCTCAACCCTGTCATAACCCCCTACACTTTCAGCATGAAAGATGGGCATCTGGTTTTGCTGGATAGTATGAACCAAAGGTGCAGTCACAGTTACCGTAACCTAAGGAAGTGTGTTGCGAAGCTGAGGAATTGACACTGTCGGTTGGACATGAGGAATCTTAGATATTACAGGACGTGATTTCTCCCCAAGAAAACCAACTGGCATGCCCCATGGGTAACCTTCGGGCATAACAAACTGAGGAGCGCCAAGAGGTGCAGATGAAACAGGAGGAGGTACAAGAGCATTACTAGGCTGAGGAACTGGTGCTGACACCTGATTCTGGGCAGCCATCAAAGAAGCCACCATGCCAGTCAATTTCTCGATTTCTGTTTGCATGGTTGTCATCTGTTCACGGAGCATATGGTTTTCTTCCTCGAAATTGTTCATCTTACTCTTCCAATTAGACCGAGTATTGTAGACACAGGTTGCTTTGTACTGAATACGCCGAGCCACTTTGTTTGACTGAGGTAGAGAGAAGAGGAAAAAATGAGACTCGAGTTTGGAAACTTATGAATGCAGTATGATATATAATGTGTTTATGCTAAAATATGCAAAAAAAAAAATTGTTATCGAAGGACTTATCCCATATTGGTGGTAAACATTTTAGATATGGATATGGAAATGAATGTTCTCTACAATGTTTACAAGAAATTTGTTTAAGTCCTTCGACATCGGATGAGTAAAAAAAAAAACTTATGAATGAGTGCATGCATGCATGATGCGGAAAACATGGTGGGGTTAAGGTATAATGTTGGAGTCAAAGGTAGAACCCTCCCATATGGTAAGTACTAAGGTTCTTTTGTACCTGCATTACGGGTTCTACAAAGTTCCCAAAGTCATCAACCGTCTCATGGATATTACTGGGTTACGTGACTGCTCTCGTTCCAATAATATCCATGGGATAATCTCGTTCGAATCACAATTTAGTATTCCACCACCGATCTTTAATTTATCCGAGGGAAAGGGAAAAAGTTCGAAAAAACCCTATTTTTTGGAGATCAAGGTTCGGGGGTTAATTATACGAAGGGAAGGTACTTGAAGTAGCAAAGCTTTTCACAAGAAAGGGGGGGGGTTTGAATTGTGAACCTTTAAAATATTCCCTATAAAAATTATCAAACACAATATACTTGAAGAATATAATTAGATTGTTAGTTAAAACAAATATTCAAAAGTGTTGCAGTCTGGAGAACGTTCTCCCAACACTCTCTGACAGTATAAATATAACTATTAAATTGTAATCTATGTGATTAGTGATTGCACGAATTAAATCAGAGTAAGGGAAGAGAATGCACACAACAATTTATCCTGGTTCACCCAAAATGCTTGGGCTAGTCCAGTCCCCACACTCCTTGTGAGATTGTCCACTAAGAGATGCTAATGATCTCAAGTTACACTTCCTTTGATCTAGATCCAAGACCAAATAATCTTCTAAGCCCTACAAGCTTAATCTACCTTAGTCACACTGACTATGAAGGTGTCACTCAATTAGTAGTTACGTACTAACTTGAGCCAATGGTTACAATGATGAGGGATTTGGTAATCAAAGCCTATTCACTCAATACACTATGAGAAGCTTTGAAAATGGTTGGCTAAACTCTCAAAACACTCACTGGATATTCTGATCCTATATATATGAATTACAAATCTGAGTGAGAGAAGAGCTCGTGATAAAAACTTGTATTACAAAAACAAGTGTTGAAGTTGTAGTGGAGACTCTTGCTCTTCAAAGTTGCCAAGGACCTCTATATATAGATGAGTGATGATCAGGGAGTCTTGGCCACGAAGTATATCCGTTGGAAGCTTGAAAATAATGGCTAGTAGCTCTGCATAATGACAGCTCATGTATTTTGAAGAAAACAGATCAGTCTGAGATCGATCTCCAAAGTTTCTTCTTCTGACTTAAGATAGAGGAGCGTATGTATAGCTGTTGTTGAGCTGTAATATTGTTGTATGTTGCTTAACAAACAAGTATAGCCGTTGTGCAGCTTTTGGGTAACCTTTGAACAGCTGTATGCAAGCTGATGTCACTCCAAGTGAAGATTTTCTCTTTCCAGCATTGGTCTGAGACCGTTCTCCAAATTCTGGCGTGAATGAATTTCTTCCTTTTGAAGCAAAGAGGCTAGAGCACGAAAAGGCCAGCTATTATGGATAACAACAGCAGCTGGAGATTGTACTTGATGTTCCATAATGTCCTTGTTGCAAGTACAAGTGTCATAGAGAAAGAGAAACAACATTGGAGAATGTTCTTTCTTTATTCCTTTAAAGTACAAGTCAATTCCAAGACTAGGTTGTGCTGTCTAATTTTCCATGGTCCATACAAGATCAGTTCCTTTAATTGAGAATAAAAATATCCTTATGTCATATGCTCAATCTTCATATGTTCAAACATAGAACTTGGTAAAAATAGCAAGTTCTCTATTCATGAGAGAAACCTTTGCCTTAAATGATCTCTTGGACTTGGAGAGATTTCATGAGTGAAGCCCAAGATAAAAGTGATCATTTGTCTTGTACATAGTTGACTTATTCATAAGTCTTTTTGCATTGATAGTGTGAAAATGATGTTGCGCAGGTTTCAGAGATCAATCTGAGACCGTTCTCCAAGCTTTTGTTTTTATCAAAATAAAAACATGATATTTGATCTAAATAGCTCAATTGTTCCTAGCTTAATTAAAACACTCAAGAGCACTTGTTAGATACCAAAAAGATTAGAATTACACTTAAGAGGTTTGTTATCTTTAAAACATCAATTAGGGATTTTGCCTCAACAATCTCCCCCTTTTTGATGATGACAAACTTCTTGAATTATGTTTTGAGATGGAATTCTAATTTTAATCAAAATTCAAAAGTGCTTGAAATAAAATATCTAGTGTTTTTAATTTGTAAGCTCCCCCTCAATTCAAGCATTCAATTTTCAAATGATCATGCTTATGATTTTTAAAAGAATTGAGTATCATGAGTATAATTTGAATGAAGCAACATTCATTAATCATTAGTCTCACATAAGTGAGCATCCAAACACAGTTCACAGCCCATGATTAATACAAAATGATTCAAACATGCATCAAAAGCAAATTAAGCAAATTAAACAAACAAATCCTGTTTTAGACCACAAGTACATAGTAGGAGAAGTTCATATGATATCAAAAGAAACTTCCCAAAATATCTAATTACTAAACAGGACCATTAAAACAGAGTTCATGAAATTAAAACAAGATTATCAAATATCCAGAACAGCAGCTAGACAAGCTTCAAAACATCATTGGGCTCCCCCTTGATTTATCAATTCATTCTCCCCCTTTGTCATCATTGAAAAGGGTGTTTCAGGAGCAATAAGCAAAGTTTTTCAATCAGTGGCTCCATCAGGAGCAGGTGAAGTAGCAGGATTCTCATCATCATTATCAGAATTTTCATTAGCAGGAAATGGATCAAATTGTGGAGTTTCAATTTCTGGAGGTGGTGGAAGATGAAGTTGGGGACAAACAATAGATGTAAACCAGTTTCTCAAGGTCTTGGATTCCAAAATTAAATAATCCATCATTGAGTATTGAACAGCCATACCCTTGATTACACTATCCAAGTCTTTCCTCATTTGTTCCATGTCAGTTTCAAGTCTTGATCGTTTGGCAGGCCTTGAAGGGCCAGGAATATCAACATTGATATTTCCCTCAAACACCAATTGTTTTGTTCCAGCATTAGCAGCATTGACAGAAGAACAAAATGAATCAAATGTGGCAAATGATGATGGTATGGATGGTAAAGTACTATCAGTAGGATTTGGGATAGGCATTGTGGAAATGTCAGGAGTATCAGAGGTGAGAATGTTCCTTATAAACTCAGAAGTGCAAAAGGAAGAAAGACTTCCTTGGCTTGAGGTCATTAGTGGTGAAAACATGGTGGTATTTGGTGGAATAGGCACAGGCTTAAAACCTTGAAGAGTAGCAGCAGCAGTGGTTACAAGTTTATCACTTTCAGTGGTGGGATCAACATCACCACTGATTTGAGTTTGTCCATCAGTCTGGAGATCGTTCTCCAAACGGTCTCCAGAAGCATCAGCAACTACATTTAAACTGGTTTTCTCAAACACATCTCTTTTTCTCTTAACCCCAACATCAGCAGCAGGGGTTTCAACTACTTTCTTCATATGACTCACATTTTTCAAACTAAAAGTGTAATAATGGTTTTCAGAGGGTGTGTTATCCATATCAGCATAGTAAAGCCTAAACACCCTAGTTAAAAGCATGGCATATGGTAGGGCTATTTTCTTAAAACCAGAGGTGGCAACATGAATCATGTGATGAAGGATAATATATGGGAGGTTTAGCTTAACTCCTTTGGCCATGTGATACATCATGAGTAGGTCAAGATCAGTTACCTTGTCTTTGCTTCCAATGTGTGGAAAAAATGAATGTTGACACATGTTGTGGAGAAGTTTGTACTCAGTCTTCAGCATTGAGGATGGAGGTGCATTCTTCTTGGCTCCTTCTTCAGTAAACATCTTTTTCTTCAACTCTTCCTTACTAATTTTGACTTGGTCATACCAATCATTTCCATACACTTCCAGCCCTTCACTTTTGATCCCAATCAGGCTTCCAATGACATAGGGATCCACCACAAGTTCAACATCCTTGATGTTAGATGTGATCATGTCTTTTTCTGGAAAAACTTGGGCGTTGAAGTAGAAGGCTTGGACCAAGAGAGGGTAAACCGTTTCCTTGATGTGAAAGAAACTCTTCCATTCAAAGGGTTCTACAAACTTGACTAGATCAACTCCTCCAATGGATAACTCAGCAAAATTATATAGCCTTGACACTGCTACAGGTTTTGTTTTCCAATACTTGTCAAATATTTCTTCATCTTCAGGTTGTATGAGAGGAGCAGGCAACAACTTCGCCTTTGATTTCTTCAAATTTACCTTCTTCTTTGTTCTTGGAGCCTTGACAGCAGTCTCAACCTCCTTCTTCTTTGGAGTTGGAGATTTCTTTGGCTTGACAGGTTCAGACTTTGTAGATGTAACTGGCTCAAGTTCAAAGTCATCAATCTCCTTATCCAAGAGATCAATCTCAGAGTCAGATTGATCTAGAACATGAACTGTGGTGTCCACCACAGGTTTCTTGCCAGCACCAGACATTATTCTTGATGACCTTCTTATTTTGGAGGAATCAAAAGACTTAGATTTTTTCATTTTGACCAAAATGGGTGGAGAGTCCTTTGGACTTGATATTGTAGCCGTTGGAGATGGAGAATCATCCTCATTTGTTGGTTTTGGGGATTGTTTTGGTGAATCAGTAGGTGATGGACATGGTGATTGATTTTGAGTGAGATTGATGGGGGAATTTTCTGGAGATTCAGATTGTGAGGGTTGAAAAACAGTGTTTGGTGAAGTTTGAGGATTTGGGGGATTTTCAACAGTGGTTTGCATGTGTGTGGTGATAGGTGTTGATTGGATTTCTGGAGTGGTTTCATGTTCTAGGATGGATTTGTATGACTCAGAAGCTGTTTCATAGGATGATGATGATGATGATTTTGGAGTAGGTGGTTTTGGGGGTGATGGAGAACGTGATGGTGAAGCTGAAACTGAGGGGTTTTTGGTTCTAGGAACCTTTCTACCACCAGCATTTTTGGTTCGAGCCATTTTTGTAGATCTGAGTTTGATTTGGTTGATGGAAGTTGAGAGAGTTTTCAGAGATTATAAAAAAGAAAACTGAAAACTTGGGGAAGAGGGAGAAGATAGAGTAGGTACTTTGTGAATAGTGAAAATTGTACTTTGGTTTTGCCAAAAACGTGGGAAGGAGAGAGAGTGAATTGAAACCGTTAACCAATGAGGAGAGTGAGAGAAAAGCCCAAATCACTTTTGCCATAAAAGCTTTGTCTCATAGCCCAATTAAAGAAAAAATCAGTTAACATATTTTGTCATGCTTCAGCACAGATTTTAGAGATCGTTCTCTGAACGGTCTCCCAGATACACAAATAAACAAACATCAAGTAGGATTGGGATTTTTGATGATTTTCAATTTTCCTTTGATAAAATTAAAACGATCCTCAACCAATGGTTTAGTAAAAATGTCAGCAAGCTGATTTTCAGTATCAACAAAAACTAATTCCACATCTTTTTTGTTAACATGATCTCTAATAAAATGATGCTTGATTTCAATATGTTTTGATCTTGAATGCTGAATGGGGTTTTTAGACAAATTAATAGCACTAGTGTTATCACATAAAATTTTGATAAATGTGTACCTTAGTGAGAAATCCTCAAGTTGATTTTTGATCCAGATGACTTGAGAACAACAATTCGATGCAGCAACATATTCTGCTTCAGTGGTTGAAAGTGCAATGGTGTTTTGTTTTCTACAACACCAGCTTACTAATGCTTCTCCAAGGAATTGACATGCTCCACTTGTGCTCTTTCTCTCAATTTTATCCCCAGCATAGTCAGCATCACAATATGCTTGTAAATCAAAGTGTGATCCCTTTTTGTACCATAATCCTACATCAGGAGTTCCTACCAAGTATCTAAAAATTCTTTTGACAACAATCAAGTGTGATTCTTTAGGAGATGTTTGAAATCTAGCACAAAGACCA